>CAVLJG010000006.1:50506679-50546124 GCA_963669975.1 Acanthoscelides obtectus | reverse complement strand
ATTTTGATAACTGGTTATAATAGCTATTGTTGTGTACTTTAAACCCTGAAAGCCCATCGACGCACATCTGCAGGTTTTCACGAAAACAAATTTTTCCTAATGCAGAGAGTATCGCGCACCGTACCCGACAGACCTCTTTCTTTGGAGCTGGGGTGTAACACCATTTGTAACAACTTACGATAACTGATTATCATAGCTCTTGTTGTGTACTTTAAACCCTGAAAAGCCCATCGACGCACATCTGCAGGTTTTACGAAAAAATTTTTCCTAAATTGCAGAGAGTTTCGCACAACGTACCCGACAGAATTCCTTCTTTGGAGCTGGGGTGTAAGACCATTGTAACGACATTTTGATAACTGGTTATAATAGCGCTTATTGTGTATTTTAAACCCTGAAAAGCCCATCGACGCACATCTGCAGGTTTTCACGAAAACAAATTTTTCCTAAATTGCAGAGAGTATCGCGCACCGTACCCGACAGAATCCTTCTTTGGAGGCTGGGGTGTAAGACCATTTGTAACAACATTTTGATAACTGGTTATAATAGCTCTTATTGTGTATTTAAACCCTGAAAAGCCCATCGACGCACATCTGCAGGTTTTCACGAAAAAAAAATGTTTCCTAAATTGCAGAGAGTATCGCGCACCGTACCCGATAGACTTCTTTCTTTGGAGCTGGGGTGTAAGACCGTTTGTAACAACATTACGATAACTGATTATAAAAGCTCTTGTTATGTACTTCAAACCCTGAAAAAGCTCATTGACACATATCTGCAGGTTTTCACGAAAAAAATTTTTTCCTAGATTGCAGAGAGTATCGCGCACTGTACCCGACCATACTTCTTTCTTTGGAGCTGGGGTGTAAGACCGTTTGTAACAACATTACGATAACTGATTATAATAGCTCTGTGTGTACTTTAAACCCTGAAAATCCCATCGACGTACATCTGCAGGTTTTGCCAAAAAAAAAGGGTTTTCCTAAATTGCAGAGTATCGCGCACTGTACCCGACAGACTTCTATCTGTGAAGCTGAGGTGTAAGACCGTTTGTAACAACATTTTGATAACTGGTTATAATAGCTCTTGTTGTGGCGTTTAAGACCGTTTGTAACAACATTTTGATAACTGGTTATAATAGCTATTGTTGTGTACTTTAAACCCTGGAAAGCCATCGACGCAACATCTGCAGGTTTTCACGAAAAAAAATTTTTCCTAAATTGCAGAGAGTATCGCGCACCGTAACCGACAGATTTCTTTCTTGGAGCTGGGGTGTAAGACCATTTGTAACAACATTCTGATAACTGGTTATAATAGCTCGTGTTGTGTATTTTAAACCCTGAAAAGCCCATCGACGCACATCTGCAGGTTTTCACGAAAACAAATTTTTCCTAAATTGCAGAGAGTATCGCGCACCGTACCCGACAGACTTCTTTCTTTGGAGCTGGGGTGTAACACCATTTGTAACAACATTACGATAACTGATTATCATAGCTCTTGTTGTGTACTTTAAACCCTGAAAAGCCCATCGACGCACATCTGCAGGTTTTCACGAAAACAAATTTTTCCTAAATTGCAGAGAGTATCGCGCACCGTACCCGACAGACTTATTTCTTTGGAGCTGGGGTGTAAGACCGTTTGTAACAACATTTTGATAAATGATTATGATAGTTCTTGTTGTGTACTTTAAACCCTGAAGAGCCCATCGACGCACATCTGCAGGTTTTCACGAAAAAATTTTTCCTAAATTGCAGAGTATCGCGCACCGTACCCGACATTCTTTCTTTGAAGCTGGGGTGTAAGACCGTTTGTAACAACATTTTGATAACTGATTATGATAGTGCTTGTTGTGTACTTTAAGCCCTGAAGAGCCCATCGACGCACATCTGCAGGTTTTCACGAAAAAAAATTTTTCCTAAATTGCAGAGTATCGCGCACCGTACCCGACATTCTTTCTTTGGAGCTGGGATGTAAGACCATTTGTAACAACAGTTTGATATCTGGTTATAATAGCTTTTGTTGTGTACTTTCAACCCTGAAAAGCCCATCGACACACATCTGCGGGTTTTCACGAAAAAAAGGTTTTCCTAAATTGCAGAGACTATCGCGCATCGTACCAGCCAGACTTCTTTCTTTGGAGCTGGGGTGTCAGACCGTTTATAACAACATTTTGATAACTGATTATAACAGCTGGTGTTGTGTACTTTAAACCCTGAAAAGCCCATTGGCGCACATCTGCAGGTTTTCACGAAAAAAAAAATTCCTAAATTGCAGAGAGTATGGCGCATCGTACCCGACAGACTTCTTTCTTTGGAGCTGGGGTGTAAGACCGTTTGTAACAGCATTACGATAACTGATTATAATAGCTGGTGTTGTGTACTTTAAATCCTGAAAAGCCCATTGGCGCACATCTGCAGGTTTTCACGGAAAAAATGTTTTCCTAAATTGCAGAGAGTATCGCGCACAGTACCCGACAGACCCCTTTCTTTGGAGCTGGGGTGTAACATCGTTTGTAACAACATTACGATAACTGATTGTAATAGCTATTGTTGTGTAATTTAAACCCTGAAAAGCCCATCGACGCACATCTACAATTTTTCACGGAAAACATTTTTTCCTAAATTGCAGAGAGTATCGCGCACCGTACCCGACAGACTTCTTTCTTTGGAGCTGGGGTGTAAGACCGCTTGTAACAACATTTTGATAACTGCTTATAATAGCTCTTGTTGTGTACTTTAAACCCTGAAAGGCCCATCGCCGCACATCTGTACGTTTTCACGAAACCGTTTGTAACAACATTTTGATAACTGATTGTCATAGCTCTTGTTATGTACTTTAAACCCTGAAAAGCCCATCGACGCACATCTGCAGATTTTCACGAAAAAAATTGTTTTCTAAATTGCAGAGAGTATCGCGCACCGTACCCGACAGACTTCTTTTGGAGCTGGGGTGTAAGACCGTTTGTAACAACATTACGATAACTGATTATAATAGCTCTTGTTGTATACTTTAAACCCTGAAAAGCTCATCGACGCACATTGCAGGTTTTCACGAAAAAAAATGTTTGCTAAATTGCAGAGAGTATCGCGCATCGTACCCGACAGACTTCTTTCTTTGGAGCTGGGGTGTAAGAACGTTTGTAACAACATTACGATAACTGATTATAATAGCCCTTGTTGTGTAATTTAAACCCTGAAAAGCCCATCGACGCACATCTACAATTTTTCACGGAAAGCATTTCTTCCTAAATTGCAGAGAGTATCGCGCACCGTACCCGACAGACTTCTTTCTTTGGAGCTGGGGTGTAAGACCGCTTGTAACAACATTTTGATACCTGCTTATAATAGCTCTTGTTGTGTACTTTAAACCCTGAAAAGCCCATCGACGCACATCTGCAGATTTTCACGAAAAAATTTGTTTTCTAAATTGCAGAGAGTATCGCGCATCGTACCCGACAGACTTCTTTCATTGGAGCTGGGGTGTAAGAACGTTTGTAACAACATTACGATAACTGATTATAATAGCCCTTGTTGTGTAATTTAAACCCTGAAAAGCCCATCGACGCACATCTACAATTTTTCACGGAAAACATTTTTCCCTAAATTGCAGAGAGTATCGCGCACCGTACCCGACAGACCTCTTTCTTTGGAGCTGGGGTGTAAGACCGCTTGTAACAACATTTTGATAACTGCTTATAATAGCTCTTGTTGTGTACTTCAAACCCTGAAAAGCCCATCGACGCACAACTGCAGATTTTCACGAAAAAAATTGTTTTCTAAATTGCAGAGAGTATCGCGCATCGTACCAGACAGACTTCTTTCTTTGGAGATGGGGTGTAAGACCGTTTGTAGCAACATGTCTATAACTGATTATAATAGCTCGTGTTGTGTACTTTAAACCCTGAAAAGCTCATCGACGCACATCTGCAGGTTTTCACGAAAAAAAAAAAATGTTTCCTAAATTGCAGAGAGTATCGCGCACCGTACCCGACAGACTTCTTTCTTTGGAGATGAGGTGTAAGACCGTTTGTAACAACATTACGATAACTGATTATAATAGCTCTTGTTGTGTACTTTAAACCCTGAAAAGCCCATCGACGGACATCTGCAGGTTTTCACGAAAAAAAATTTTTCCTAAATTGCAGAGAGTATCGCGCACCGTACCCGACAGACTTCTTTCTTTGGAGCTGGGGTGTAAGCCCGTTTGTAACAACATTACGATGATTATAATAGCTCTTGCTGTGTACTTTAGACCCTGAAAAGCTCATCGACGCACATCTGCGGGTTTTCACGAAAAAAAAGTTCTCCTAAATTGCAGAGTGTATCGCGCATCGTACCAGACAGACTCCTTTCTTTGGAGCTGGGGTGTAAGCCCGTTTGTAACAACATTTTGATAACTGATTGTAATAGCTCTTGTTGTGTACTTTAAACCCTGAAAAGCCCATCGACCCGCATCTGCAGGTTTTCACGAAACATTTTTTTCCTAAATTGCAGAGAGTATCGCGCATCGTACCCGACAGAATTCTTTCTTTGGAGCAGGGGTGTAAGACCGTTTGTAACAACATTTTGATAACTGATTATAATAGCTCTTGTTGTGTACTTCAAACCCTGAAAAGCCCATCGACGCGCATCTGCAGGTTTTCAGGATTTTTTTTTTCCTAAATTGCAGAGAGTATCGTGCACCGTACCCGATAGACTTCTTTCTTTGGAGTTGGGTTGTAAGCCCGTTTGTAGCAACATTACGATAACTGATAATAATAGCTCTTGTTGTGTACTTTAAACCCTGAAAATTCCATCGACGCACATCTGCAGGTTTTCACGAAAAAAAAATGTTTCCTAAATTGCAGAGAGTATCGCGCACCGTACCCGACAGACTCCTTTCTTTGGAGATGGGGTGTAAGACCGTTTGTAGCAACATGTTTATAACTGATTATAATAGCTCGTGTTGTGTACTTTAAACCCTGAAAAGCTCATCGACGCACATCTGCAGGTTTCCACGAAAAAAAAATGTTTCCTAAATTGCAGAGAGTATCGCGCACCGTACCCGACAGACTTCTTTCTTTGGAGCTGGGGTGTAAGACCGTCTGTAACAACATTTTGATAACTGATTATAATAGCTCTTGTTGTGTACTTTAAACCCTGAAAAGCCCATCGACCCGCATCTGCAGGTTTTCACGAAAAATTTTTTTCCTAAATTGCAGAGAGTATCGCGCATCGTACCCGACAGACTTCTTTCTTTGGAGCTGGGGTGTAAGACCGTTTGTAACAACATTTTGATAACTGATTATAATAGCTCTTGTTGTGTACTTTAAACCCTGAAAATCCCATCGACGCACATCTGCAGGTTTTTACCAAAAAACAAGGTTTTCCTAAATTGCAGAGTATCGCGCACTGTACCCTACAGACTTCTATCTTTGGAGCTGGGGTGTAAGACCGTTTGTAACAACATTTTGATAAATGACTATAATAGCTCTTGTTGTGTACTTTAAACCCTGAAAAGCCCAACGACGCACATTTGCAGGTTTTCACGAAAAAAATGTTTTCCTAAATCGCAGAGAGTATCGCGCATCGTACCCGACAGACTTCTTTCTTTGGAGCTGGGGTGTAAGGCCGTTTGTAACATTACGATAACTGACTATAATAGCTCCTGTTGTGTGCTTTGAACCCTGGAAAGCCCATCGACGCACATCTGCAGGTTTTCACGAAAAAAATTTTTTCCTAAATTGCAGAGGGTATCGCACACCGTACCCGACAGACTTCTTTCTTTGGAGCTGGGGTGTAAGACCATCTGTAGAAACATTTTGATAACTGGTTATAATAGCTCTTGTTGTGTACTTTAAGCCCTGAAAAGCCCATCGACGCACATCTGCAGGTATTCACGAAAAAAAAAATGTTTCCTAAATTGCAGAGAGTATCGCGCACCGTACCCGACAGACTTCTTTCTTTGGAGCTGGGGTGTAAGACCGTTTGTAACAAAATTAGGATAACTGATTATAATAGCTCTTGTTGTGTACTTTAAACCCTGAAAAGCCCATCGACGCACATCTGCAGGTTTTCACGAAAAATTTTTTTTCCTAAATTGCAGAGAGTATCGGGCACTGTACCCGACAGACTTCTTTCTTTGGAGCTGGGGTGTAAGACCGTTTGTAACAACATTTTGATAACTGGTTATAATAGCTCTAGTTGTGGCGTGTAAGACCGTTTGTAACAACATTTTGATAACTGGTTATAATAGCTATTGTTGTGTACTTTAAACCCTGAAAAGCCCATCGACGCACATCTGCAGGTTTTCACGAAAAAAAAATGTTTCCTAAATTGCAGAGAGTATCGCGCACCGTACCCGATAGACTTCTTTCTTTGGAGCTGGGGTGTAAGACCGTTTGTAACAACATTACGATAACTGATTATAAAAGCTCTTGTTATGTACTTCAAACCCTGAAAAGCTCATTGACACATATCTGCAGGTTTTCACGAAAAAAATTTTTCCTAAATTGCAGAGAGTATCGCGCACTGTACCCGACATACTTCTTTCTTTGGAGCTGGGGTGTAAGACCGTTTGTAACAACATTACGATAACTGATTATAATAGCTCTTTGTGTGTACTTGAAACCCTGAAAATCCCATCGACGTACATCTGCAGGTTTTGCCAAAAAAAAGGGTTTCCTAAATTGCAGAGTATCGCGCACTGTACCCGACAGACTTCTATCTGTGAAGCTGAGGTGTAAGACCGTTTGTAACAACATTTTGATAACTGGTTATAATAGCTCTTGTTGTGGCGTGTAAGACCGTTTGTAACAACATTTTGATAACTGGTTATAATAGCTATTGTTGTGTACTTTAAACCCTGAAAAGCCCATCGACGCACATCTGCAGGTTTTCACGAAAAAAAATTTTTCCTAAATTGCAGAGAGTATCGCGCACCGTAACCGACAGATTTCTTTCTTTGGAGCTGGGGTGTAAGACCATTTGTAACAACATTCTGATAACTGGTTATAATAGCTCGTGTTGTGTATTTTAAACCCTGAAAAGCCCATCGACGCACATCTGCAGGTTTTCACGAAAACAAATTTTTCCTAAATTGCAGAGAGTATCGCGCACCGTACCCGACAGACTTCTTTCTTTGGAGCTGGGGTGTAACACCATTTGTAACAACATTACGATAACTGGTTATCATAGCTCTTGTTGTGTACTTTAAACCCTGAAAAGCCCATCGACGCACATCTGCAGGTTTTCACGAAAACAAATTTTTCCTAAATTGCAGAGAGTATCGCGCACCGTACCCGACAGACTTATTTCTTTGGAGCTGGGGTGTAAGACCGTTTGTAACAACATTTTGATAAATGATTATGATAGTTCTTGTTGTGTACTTTAAACCCTGAAGAGCCCATCGACGCACATCTGCAGGTTTTCACGAAAAAATTTTTTTCCTAAATTGCAGAGTATCGCGCACCGTACCCGACATTCTTTCTTTGAAGCTGGGGCGTAAGACCGTTTGTAACAACATTTTGATAACTGATTATGATAGTGCTTGTTGTGTACTTTAAGCCCTGAAGAGCCCATCGACGCACATCTGCAGGTTTTCACGAAAAAAAATTTTTCCTAAATTGCAGAGTATCGCGCACCGTACCCGACATTCTTTCTTTGGAGCTGGGATGTAAGACCATTTGTAACAACAGTTTGATATCTGGTTATAATAGCTTTTGTTGTGTACTTTCAACCCTGAAAAGCCCATCGACGCACATCTGCAGGTTTTCACGAACAAATTTTTTTCCTAAATTGCAGGGAGTATCGCGCACAGTACCCGACAGACTCCTTTCTTTGGAGCTGGGGTCTAACACCGATTGCAACAACATTACGATAACTGATTATAATAGCTCTTGTTGTGTACTTTAAACCCTGAAAAGCCCATCGACGCACATCTGCAGGTTTTCACGAAACAAATCTTTTCCTAAATTGCAGGGAGTATCGCGCACCGTACCCGACAGACTTCTTTCTTTGGAGCTGGGGTGTAAGACCGTTTATAACAACATTTTGATAACTGATTATAATGGCTCTTGTTGTGTACTTTAAACTCTGGAAAGCCCATCGACGCACATCTGCAGGTTTTCACGAAAAAAATTTTTTCCTAAATTGCCGAGAGTATCGCGCACTGTACCCGACATACCTCTTTCTTTGGAGCTGGGGAGTAAGACCGTTTGTAACAACATTACGATAACTGATTATAATAGCTCTTGTTGTGTACTTTCAACCCTGAAAAGCCCATCGACACACATCTGCGGGTTTTCACGAAAAAAAGGTTTTCCTAAATTGCAGAGACTATCGCGCATCGTACCAGCCAGACTTCTTTCTTTGGAGCTGGGGTGTCAGACCGTTTATAACAACATTTTGATAACTGATTATAACAGCTGGTGTTGTGTACTTTAAACCCTGAAAAGCCCATTGGCGCACATCTGCAGGTTTTCACGAAAAAAAAAATTCCTAAATTGCAGAGAGTATGGCGCATCGTACCCGACAGACTTCTTTCTTTGGAGCTGGGGTGTAAGACCGTGTGTAACAGCATTACGATAACTGATTATAATAGCTGGTGTTGTGTACTTTAAACCCTGAAAAGCCCATTGGCGCACATCTGCAGGTTTTCACGGAAAAAATGTTTTCCTAAATTGCAGAGAGTATCGCGCACAGTACCCGACAGACCCCTTTCTTTGGAGCTGGGGTGTAACATCGTTTGTAACAACATTACGATAACTGATTGTAATAGCTATTGTTGTGTAATTTAAACCCTGAAAAGCCCATCGACGCACATCTACAATTTTTCACGGAAAACATTTTTTCCTAAATTGCAGAGAGTATCGCGCACCGTACCCGACAGACTTCTTTCTTTGGAGCTGGGGTGTAAGACCGCTTGTAACAACATTTTGATAACTGCTTATAATAGCTCTTGTTGTGTACTTTAAACCCTGAAAGGCCCATCGCCGCACATCTGTACGTTTTCACGAAACCGTTTGTAACAACATTTTGATAACTGATTGTCATAGCTCTTGTTATGTACTTTAAACCCTGAAAAGCCCATCGACGCACATCTGCAGATTTTCACGAAAAAATTTGTTTTCTAAATTGCAGAGAGTATCGCGCACCGTACCCGACAGACTTCTTTTGGAGCTGGGGTGTAAGACCGTTTGTAACAACATTACGATAACTGATTATAATAGCTCTTGTTGTATACTTTAAACCCTGAAAAGCTCATCGACGCACATTGTAGGTTTTCTCGAAAAAAAATGTTTGCTAAATTGCAGAGAGTATCGCGCATCGTACCCGACAGACTTCTTTCTTTGGAGCTGGGGTGTAAGAACGTTTGTAACAACATTACGATAACTGATTATAATAGCCCTTGTTGTGTAATTTAAACCCTGAAAAGCCCATCGACGCACATCTACAATTTTTCACGGAAAACATTTCTTCCTAAATTGCAGAGAGTATCGCGCACCGTACCCGACAGACTTCTTTCTTTGGAGCTGGGGTGTAAGACCGCTTGTAACAACATTTTGATACCTGCTTATAATAGCTCTTGTTGTGTACTTTAAACCCTGAAAAGCCCATCGACGCACATCTGCAGATTTTCACGAAAAAATTTGTTTTCTAAATTGCAGAGAGTATCGCGCACCGTACCCGACAGACTTCTTCTTTGGAGCTGGGGTGTAAGACCGTTTGTAACAGCATTACGATAACTGATTATAATAGCTCGTGTTGTGTACTTTAAACCCTGAAAAGCCCATCGACGCACATCTGCAGATTTTCACGAAAAAATTTGTTTTCTAAATTGCAGAGAGTATCGCGCATCGTACCCGACAGACTTCTTTCATTGGAGCTGGGGTGTAAGAACGTTTGTAACAACATTACGATAACTGATTATAATAGCCCTTGTTGTGTAATTTAAACCCTGAAAAGCCCATCGACGCACATCTACAATTTTTCACGGAAAACATTTTTCCCTAAATTGCAGAGAGTATCGCGCACCGTACCCGACAGACCTCTTTCTTTGGAGCTGGGGTGTAAGACCGCTTGTAACAACATTTTGATAACTGCTTATAATAGCTCTTGTTGTGTACTTTAAACCCTGAAAAGCCCATCGACGCACATCTGCAGATTTTCACGAAAAAAATTGTTTTCTAAATTGCAGAGAGTATCGCGCATCGTACCAGACAGACTTCTTTCTTTGGAGATGGGGTGTAAGACCGTTTGTAGCAACATGTCTATAACTGATTATAATAGCTCGTGTTGTGTACTTTAACCCCTGAAAAGCTCATCGACGCACATCTGCAGGTTTTCACGAAAAAAAAAATGTTTCCTAAATTGCAGAGAGTATCGCGCACCGTACCCGACAGACTTCTTTCTTCGGAGATGGGGTGTAAGACCGTTTGTAGCAACATTATGATAACTGATTATAATAGCTCTTGTTGTGTACTTTAAGCCCTGAAAAGCCCATCGACGGACATCTGCAGGTTTTCACGAAAAAAAATTTTTCCTAAATTGCAGAGAGTATCGCGCACCGTACCCGACAGACTTCTTTCTTTGGAGCTGGGGTGTAAGCCCGTTTGTAACAACATTACGATGATTATAATAGCTCTTGCTGTGTACCTTAGACCCTGAAAAGCTCATCGACGCACATCTGCAGGTTTTCACGAAAAAAAAGTTCTCCTAAATTGCAGAGAGTATCGCGCATCGTACCAGACAGACTCCTTTCTTTGGAGCTGGGGTGTAAGCCCGTTTGTAACAACATTTTGATAACTGATTGTAATAGCTCTTGTTGTGTACTTTAAACCCTGAAAAGCCCATCGACCCGCATCTGCAGGTTTTCACGAAACATTTTTTTCCTAAATTGCAGAGAGTATCGCGCATCGTAACCGTCAGAATTCTTTCTTTGGAGCTGGGGTGTGAGACCGTTTGTAACAACATTTTGATAACTGATTATAATAGCTCTTGTTGTGTACTTTAAACCCTGAAAAGCCCATCGACGCGCATCTGCAGGTTTTCAGGAATTTTATTTTTCCTAAATTGCAGAGAGTATCGTGCACCGTACCCGACAGACTTCTTTCTTTGGAGTTGGGTTGTAAGCCCGTTTGTAGCAACATTACGATAACTGATAATAATAGCTGTTGTTGTGTACTTTAAACCCTGAAAGTTCCATCGACGCACAGCTGCAGGTTTTCACGAAAAAAAAATGTTTCCTAAATTGCAGAGAGTATCGCGCACCGTACCCGACAGACTCCTTTCTTTGGAGATGGGGTGTAAGACCGTTTGTAGCAACATGTTTATAACTGATTATAATAGCTCGTGTTGTGTACTTTAAACCCTGAAAAGCTCATCGACGCACATCTGCAGGTTTTCACGAAAAAAAAAATGTTTCCTAAATTGCAGAGAGTATCGCGCACCGTACCCGACAGACTTCTTTCTTTGGAGCTGGGGTGTAAAACCGTCTGTAACAACATTTTGATAACTGATTATAATAGCTCTTGTTGTGTACTTTGAACCCTGAAAAACCCATCGACCCGCATCTGCAGGTTTTCACGAAATTTTTTTTTCCTAAATTGCAGAGAGTATCGCGCATCGTACCCGACAGAATTCTTTCTTTGGAGCTGGGGTGTAAGACCGTTTGTAACAACATTTTGATAACTGATTATAATAGCTCTTGTTGTGTACTTTAAACCCTGAAAATCCCATCGACGCACATCTGCAGGTTTTTACCAAAAAACAAGGTTTTCCTAAATTGCAGAGTATCGCGCACTGTACCCTACAGACTTCTATCTTTGGAGCTGGGGTGTAAGACCGTTTGTAACAACATTTTGATAACTGACTATAATAGCTCTTGTTGTGTACTTTAAACCCTGAAAAGCCCAACGACGCACATTTGCAGGTTTTCACGAAAAAAATTTTTTCCTAAATCGCAGAGAGTATCGCGCATCGTACCCGACAGACTTCTTTCTTTGAAGCTGGGGTGTAAGGCCGTTTGTAACATTACGATAACTGACTATAATAGCTCCTGTTGTGTGCTTTGAACCCTGGAAAGCCCATCGACGCACATCTGCAGGTTTTCACGAAAAAAATTTTTTCCTAAATTGCAGAGGGTATCGCACACCGTACCCGACAGACTTCTTTCTTTGGAGCTGGGGTGTAAGACCATCTGTAGAAACATTTTGATAACTGGTTATAATAGCTCTTGTTGTGTACTTTAAACCCTGAAAAGCCCATTGACGCACATCTGCAGGTATTCACGAAAAAAAAATGTTTCCTAAATTGCAGAGAGTATCGCGCACCGTACCCGACAGACTTCTTTCTTTGGAGCTGGGGTGTAAGACCGTTTGTAACAAAATTACGATAACTGATTATCATAGCTCTTGTTGTGTACTTTAAACCCTGAAAAGCCCATCGATGCACATCTGCAGGTTTTCACGAAAAAAAAATGTTTCCTAAATTGCAGAGAGTATCGCGCACCGTACCCGACAGACTTCTTTCTTTGGAGCTGGGGTGTAAGACCGTTTGTAACAACATTACCATAACTGATTATAAGAGATCTTATTATGTACTTCAAACCCTGAAAAGCTCATTGACGCCTATCTGCAGGTTTTCACGAAAAAATTTTTTTCCTAAATTGCAGAGAGTATCGCGCACTGTACCCGACATACTTCTTTCTTTGGAGCTGGGGTGTAAGACCGTTTGTCACAACATTACGATAACTGATTATAATAGCTCTTGTTGTGTACTTTAAACCCTGAAAAGCCCATCGACGCACATCTGCAGGTTTTCACGAAAAATTTTTTTTCCTAAATTGCAGAGAGTATCGGGCACTGTACCCGACAGACTTCTTTCTTTGGAGCTGGGGTGTAAGACCGTTTGTAACAACATTTTGATAACTGGTTATAATAGCTCTAGTTGTGGCGTGTAAAACCGTTTGTAACAACATTTTGATAACTGGTTATAATAGCTATTGTTGTGTACTTTAAACCCTGAAAAGCCCATCGACGCACATCTGCAGGTTTTCACGAAAAAAATTTTTTCCTAAATTGCAGAGAGTATCGCGCACCGTACCCGACAGATTTCTTTCTTTGGAGCTGGGGTGTAAGACCATTTGTAACAACATTTTGATAAATGGTTATAATAGCTCGTGTTGTGTATTTTAAACCCTGAAAAGCCCATCGACGCACATCTGCATGTTTTCACGAAAACAAATTTTTCCTAACTTGCAGAGAGTATCGCGCACCGTACCCGACAGACTTCTTTCTTTGGAGCTGGGGTGTAACACCATTTGTAACAACATTACGATAACTGATTATCATAGCTCTTGTTGTGTACTTTAAACCCTGAAAAGCCCATCGACGCATATCTGCAGGTTTTCACGAAATTAATTTTTTCCTAAATTGCAGAGAGTATCGCGCACCGTACCCGACAGACTTCTATCTGTGGAGCTGAGGTGTAAGACCGTTTGTAACAACATTTTGATAACTGACTATAAAAGCTCTTGTTGTGTTCTTCAAACCCTGAAAAGTTGATCGACACACATATGCAGGTTTTCACGAAAAAAAATTTTTCCTAAATTGCAGGGAGTATCGCGCATCGTACCCGACAGACTTCTTTCATTGGAGCTGGGGTGTAAGACCGTTTGTAACAACATTTTGATAACTGACTATAATAGCTCTTGTTGTGTTCTTCAAACACTGGAAAGCCCATCGACGCACATCTGCAGGTTTTCACGAAAAAAAAAAATGTTTCCTAAATTGCAGAGAGTATCGCGCACCGTACCCGACAGACTTCTTTCTTTGGAGCTGGGGTGTAAGACCGCTTGTAACAACATTTTGATACCTGCTTATAATAGCTCTTGTTGTGTACCTTAAACCCTGAAAAGCCCATCGACGCACATCTGCAGATTTTCACGAAAAAATTTGTTTTCTAAATTGCAGAGAGTATCGCGCACCGTACCCGACAGACTTCTTTCATTGGAGCTGGGGTGTAAGAACGTTTGTAACAACATTACGATAACTGATTATAATAGCCCTTGTTGTGTAATTTAAACCCTGAAAAGCCCATCGACGCACATCTGCAGATTTTCACGAAAAAATTTGTTTTCTAAATTGCAGAGAGTATCGCGCATCGTACCCGACAGACTTCTTTCATTGGAGCTGGGGTGTAAGAACGTTTGTAACAACATTACGATAACTGATTATAATAGCCCTTGTTGTGTAATTTAAACCCTGAAAAGCCCATCGACGCACATCTACAATTTTTCACGGAAAACATTTTTCCCTAAATTGCAGAGAGTATCGCGCACCGTACCCGACAGACCTCTTTCTTTGGAGCTGGGGTGTAAGACCGCTTGTAACAACATTTTGATAACTGCTTATAATAGCTCTTGTTGTGTACTTTAAACCCTGAAAAGCCCATCGACGCACATCTGCAGATTTTCACGAAAAAAATTGTTTTCTAAATTGCAGAGAGTATCGCGCATCGTACCAGACAGACTTCTTTCTTTGGAGATGGGGTGTAAGACCGTTTGTAGCAACATGTCTATAACTGATTATAATAGCTCGTGTTGTGTACTTTAACCCCTGAAAAGCTCATCGACGCACATCTGCAGGTTTTCACGAAAAAAAAAAATGTTTCCTAAATTGCAGAGAGTATCGCGCACCGTACCCGACAGACTTCTTTCTTCGGAGATGGGGTGTAAGACCGTTTGTAACAACATTATGATAACTGATTATAATAGCTCTTGTTGTGTACTTTAAACCCTGAAAAGCCCATCGACGGATATCTGCAGGTTTTCACGAAAAAAAATTTTTCCTAAATTGCAGAGAGTATCGCGCACCGTACCCGACAGACTTCTTTCTTTGGAGCTGGGGTGTAAGCCCGTTTGTAACAACATTACGATGATTATAATAGCTCTTGCTGTGTACTTTAGACCCTGAAAAGCTCATCGACGCACATCTGCGGGTTTTCACGAAAAAAAAGTTCTCCTAAATTGCAGAGAGTATCGCGCATCGTACCAGACAGACTCCTTTCTTTGGAGCTGGGGTGTAAGCCCGTTTGTAACAACAATTTGATAACTGATTGTAATAGCTCTTGTTGTGTACTTTAAACCCTGAAAAGCCCATCGACCCGCATCTGCAGGTTTTCACGAAACATTTTTTTCCTAAATTGCAGAGAGTATCGCGCATCGTACCCGACAGAATTCTTTCTTTAGAGCTGGGGTGTAAGACCGTTTGTAACAACATTTTGATAACTGATTATAATAGCTCTTGTTGTGTACTTTAAACCCTGAGAAGCTCATCGACGCACATCTGCAGGTTTTCACGAAAAAAAAAATGTTTCCTAAATTGCAGAGAGTATCGCGCACCGTACCCGACAGACTTCTTTCTTTGGAGCTGGGGTGTAAGACCGTCTGTAACAACATTTTGATAACTGATTATAATAGCTCTTGTTGTGTACTTTGAACCCTGAAAAGCCCATCGACGCGCATCTGCAGGTTTTCAGGATTTTTTTTTTCCTAAATTGCAGAGAGTATCGTGCACCGTACCCGACAGACTTCTTTCTTTGGAGTTGGGTTGTAAGCCCGTTTGTAGCAACATTACGATAACTGATAATAATAGCTCTTGTTGTGTACTTTAAACCCTGAAAGTTCCATCGACGCACATCTGCAGGTTTTCACGAAAAAAAATGTTTCCTAAATTGCAGAGAGTATCGCGCATCGTACCCGACAGACTTCTTTCATTGGAGCTGGGGTGTAAGAACGTTTGTAACAACATTACGATAACTGATTATAATAGCCCTTGTTGTGTAATTTAAACCCTGAAAAGCCCATCGACGCACATCTACAATTTTTCACGGAAAACATTTTTCCCTAAATTGCAGAGAGTATCGCGCACCGTACCCGACAGACCTCTTTCTTTGGAGCTGGGGTGTAAGACCGCTTGTAACAACATTTTGATAACTGCTTATAATAGCTCTTGTTGTGTACTTTAAACCCTGAAAAGCCCATCGACGCACATCTGCAGATTTTCACGAAAAAAATTGTTTTCTAAATTGCAGAGAGTATCGCGCATCGTACCAGACAGACTTCTTTCTTTGGAGATGGGGTGTAAGACCGTTTGTAGCAACATGTCTATAACTGATTATAATAGCTCGTGTTGTGTACTTTAACCCCTGAAAAGCTCATCGACGCACATCTGCAGGTTTTCACGAAAAAAAAAATGTTTCCTAAATTGCAGAGAGTATCGCGCACCGTACCCGACAGACTTCTTTCTTCGGAGATGGGGTGTAAGACCGTTTGTAACAACATTATGATAACTGATTATAATAGCTCTTGTTGTGTACTTTAAACCCTGAAAAGCCCATCGACGGATATCTGCAGGTTTTCACGAAAAAAAATTTTTCCTAAATTGCAGAGAGTATCGCGCACCGTACCCGACAGACTTCTTTCTTTGGAGCTGGGGTGTAAGCCCGTTTGTAACAACATTACGATGATTATAATAGCTCTTGCTGTGTACTTTAGACCCTGAAAAGCTCATCGACGCACATCTGCGGGTTTTCACGAAAAAAAAGTTCTCCTAAATTGCAGAGAGTATCGCGCATCGTACCAGACAGACTCCTTTCTTTGGAGCTGGGGTGTAAGCCCGTTTGTAACAACAATTTGATAACTGATTGTAATAGCTCTTGTTGTGTACTTTAAACCCTGAAAAGCCCATCGACCCGCATCTGCAGGTTTTCACGAAACATTTTTTTCCTAAATTGCAGAGAGTATCGCGCATCGTACCCGACAGAATTCTTTCTTTAGAGCTGGGGTGTAAGACCGTTTGTAACAACATTTTGATAACTGATTATAATAGCTCTTGTTGTGTACTTTAAACCCTGAGAAGCTCATCGACGCACATCTGCAGGTTTTCACGAAAAAAAAAATGTTTCCTAAATTGCAGAGAGTATCGCGCACCGTACCCGACAGACTTCTTTCTTTGGAGCTGGGGTGTAAGACCGTCTGTAACAACATTTTGATAACTGATTATAATAGCTCTTGTTGTGTACTTTGAACCCTGAAAAGCCCATCGACGCGCATCTGCAGGTTTTCAGGATTTTTTTTTTCCTAAATTGCAGAGAGTATCGTGCACCGTACCCGACAGACTTCTTTCTTTGGAGTTGGGTTGTAAGCCCGTTTGTAGCAACATTACGATAACTGATAATAATAGCTCTTGTTGTGTACTTTAAACCCTGAAAGTTCCATCGACGCACATCTGCAGGTTTTCACGAAAAAAAAATGTTTCCTAAATTGCAGAGAGTATCGCGCACCGTACCCGACAGACTCCTTTCTTTGGAGATGGGGTGTAAGACCGTTTGTAGCAACATGTTTATAACTGATTATAATAGCTCGTGTTGTGTACTTTAAACTCTGAAAAGCTCATCGACGCACATCTGCAGGTTTTCACGAAAAAAAAAATGTTTCCTAAATTGCAGAGAGTATCGCGCACCGTACCCGACAGACTTCTTTCTTTGGAGCTGGGGTGTAAGACCGTCTGTAACAACATTTTGATAACTGATTATAATAGCTCTTGTTGTGTACTTTAAACCCTGAAAAGCCCAACGACGCACATTTGCAGGTTTTCACGAAAAAAAATTTTTCCTAAATCGCAGAGAGTATCGCGCATCGTACCCGACAGACTTCTTTCTTTGGAGCTGGGGTGTAAGGCCGTTTGTAACATTACGATAACTGACTATAATAGCTCCTGTTGTGTGCTTTGAACCCTGGAAAGCCCATCTACGCACATCTGCAGGTTTTCACGAAAAAAATTTTTTCCTAAATTGCAGAGGGTATCGCACACCGTACCCGACAGACTTCTTTCTTTGGAGCTGGGGTGTAAGACCATCTGTAGAAACATTTTGATAACTGGTTATAATAGCTCTTGTTGTGTACTTTAAACCCTGAAAAGCCCATCGACGCACATCTGCAGGTATTCCCGAAAAAAAAATGTTTCCTAAATTGCAGAGAGTATCGGGCACCGTACCCGACAGACTTCTTTCTTTGGAGCTGGGGTGTAAGACCGTTTGTAACAAAATTACGATAACTGATTATCATAGCTCTTGTCGTGTACTTTAAACCCTGAAAAGCCCATCGACGCACATCTGCAGGTTTTCACGAAAAAAAAATGTTTCCTAAATTGCAGAGAGTATCGCGCACCGTACCCGACAGACTTCTTTCTTTGGAGCTGGGGTGTAAGACCGTTTGTAACAACATTACCATAACTGATTATAAGAGATCTTATTATGTACTTCAAACCCTGAAAAGCTCACTGACGCCCATCTGCAGGTTTTCACGAAAAAATTTTTTCCTAAATTGCAGAGAGTATCGCGCACTGTACCCGACATACTTCTTTCTTTGGAGCTGGGGTGTAAGACCGTTTGTCACAACATTACGATAACTGATTATCATAGCTCTTGTTGTGTACTTTAAACCCTGAAAAGCCCATCGACGCACATCTGCAGGTTTTCACGAAAAAAAAATGTTTCCTAAATTGCAGAGAGTATCGCGCACCGTACCCGACAGACTTCTTTCTTTGGAGCTGGGGTGTAAGACCGTTTGTAACAACATTACCATAACTGATTATAAGAGATCTTATTATGTACTTCAAACCCTGAAAAGCCCATCGACGCACATCTGCAGGTTTTCACGAAAAAAAAATGTTTCCTAAATTGCAGAGAGTATCGCGCACCGTACCCGACAGACTTCTTTCTTTGGAGCTGGGGTGTAAGACCGTTTGTAACAACATTACCATAACTGATTATAAGAGATCTTATTATGTACTTCAAACCCTGAAAAGCTCATTGACGCCCATCTGCAGGTTTTCACGAAAAAATTTTTTTCCTAAATTGCAGAGAGTATCGGGCAATGTACCCGACAGACTTCTTTCTTTGGAGCTGGGGTGTAAGACCATTTGTAACAACATTTTGATAACTGGTTATAATAGCTCTAGTTGTGGCGTGTAAGACCGTTTGTAACAACATTTTGATAACTGGTTATAATAGCTATTGTTGTGTACTTTAAACCCTGAAAAGCCCATCGACGCACATCTGCAGGTTTTCACGAAAAAAATTTTTTCCTAAATTGCAGAGAGTATCGCGCACCGTACCCGACAGATTTCTTTCTTTGGAGCTGGGGTGTAAGAGCATTTGTAACAACATTTTGATAAATGGTTATAATAGCTCGTGTTGTGTATTTTAAACCCTGAAAAGCCCATCGACGCACATCTGCAGGTTTTCACGAAAACAAATTTTTCCTAACTTGCAGAGAGTATCGCGCACCGTACCCGACAGACTTCTTTCTTTGGAGCTGGGGTGTAACACCATTTGTAACAACATTACGATAACTGATTATCATAGCTCTTGTTGTGTACTTTAAACCCTGAAAAGCCCATCGACGCACATCTGCAGGTTTTCACGAAAACAAATTTTTCCTAAATTGCAGAGAGTATCGCGCACCGTACCCGACAGACTTATTTCTTTGGAGCTGGGGTGTAAGACCGTTTGTAACAACATTTTGATAAATGATTATGATAGTTCTTGTTGTGTACTTTAAACCCTGAAGAGCCCATCGACGCACATCTGCAGGTTTTCACGAAAAAATTTTTTTCCTAAATTGCAGAGTATCGCGCACCGTACCCGACATTCTTTCTTTGAAGCTGTGGTGTAAGACCGTTTGTAACAACATTTTGATAACTGATTATGATAGTTCTTGTTGTGTACTTTAAGCCCTGAAGAGCCCATCGACGCACATCTGCAGGTTCTCACAAAAAATTTTTTTTCCTAAATTGCAGAGTATCGCGCACCGTACCCGACATTCTTTCTTTGAAGCTGGGGTGTAAGACCGTTTGTAACAACATTTTGATAACTGGTTATAATAGCTCTTGTTGTGTACTTTAAACCCTGAAAAGCCCATCGACGCACATCTGCAGGTTTTCACGAACAAATTTTTTTCCTAAATTGCAGAGAGTATCGCGCACAGTACCCGACAGACTCCTTTCTTTGGAGCTGGGGTGTAACACCGTTTCTAACAACATTTTGATAACTGATTATAATGGCTCTTGTTGTGTACTTTAAACCCTGAAAAGCCCATCGACGCACATCTGCAGGTTTTCACGAACAAATTTTTTTCCTAAATTGCAGAGTATCGCGCACCGTACCCGACATTCTTTCTTTGAAGCTGGGGTGTAAGACCGTTTGTAACAACATTTTGATAACTGGTTATAATGGCTATTGTTGTGTACTTTAAACCCTGAAAAGCCCATCGACGCACATCTGCAGGTTTTCACGAAAAAAATTTTTTCCTAAATTGCAGAGAGTATCGCGCACCGTACCCGACAGATTTCTTTCTTTGAAGCTGGGGTGTAAGACCGTTTCTAACAACATTTTGATAACTGATTATAATGGCTCTTGTTGTGTACTTTAAACCCTGAAAAGCCCATCGACGCACATCTGCAGGTTTTCACGAACAAATTTTTTTCCTAAATTGCAGAGTATCGCGCACCGTACCCGACATTCTTTCTTTGAAGCTGGGGTGTAAGACCGTTTGTAACAACATTTTGATAACTGATTATAATGGCTCTTGTTGTGTACTTCAAACCGTGAAAAGTTGATCGACACACATATGCAGGTTTTCGCGAAAAAAAATTTTTCCTAAATTGCCGAGAGTATCGCGCACCGTACCCGACAGAATTCCTTCTTTGGAGCTGGGGTGTAAGACCATTTGTAACAACATTTTGATAACTGGTTATAATAGCTCTTATTGTGTATTTTAAACCCTGAAAAGCCCATCGACGCACATCTGCAAGTTTTCACGAAAAAAAAATGTTTCCTAAATTGCAGAGAGTATCGCGCACCGTACCCGATAGACTTCTTTCTTTGGAGCTGGGGTGTAAGACCGTTTGTAACAACATTACGATAACTGATTATAAAAGCTCTTGTTATGTACTTCAAACCCTGAAAAGCTCATTGACACATATCTGCAGGTTTTCACGAAAAAATTTTTTTCCTAAATTGCAGAGAGTATCGCGCACTGTACCCGACATACTTCTTTCTTTGGAGCTGGGGTGTAAGACCGTTTGTAACAACATTACGATAACTGGTTATAAAAGCTCTTGTTATGTACTTCAAACCCTGAAAAGCTCATTGACGCATATCTGCAGGTTTTCACGAAAAAAATTTTTTCCTAAATTGCAGAGAGTATCGCGCACTGTACCCGACATACTTCTTTCTTTGGAGCTGGGGTGTAAGACCGTTTGTAACAACATTGCGATAACTGATTATAATAGCTCTTGTTATGTACTTTAAACCCTGAAAATCCCATCGACGCACATCTGCAGGTTTAGCCAAAAAAAAAGGGTTTCCTAAATTGCAGAGTATCGCGCACTGTACCCGACAGACTTCTATCTGTGGAGCTGAGGTGTAAGACCGTTTGTAACAACATTTTGATAACTGACTATAAAAGCTCTTGTTGTGTTCTTCAAACCCTGAAAAGTTGATCGACACACATATGCAGGTTTTCACGAAAAAAAATTTTTCCTAAATTGCAGGGAGTATCGCGCATCGTACCCGACAGACTTCTTTCATTGGAGCTGGGGTGTAAGACCGTTTGTAACAACATTTTGATAACTGACTATAATAGCTCTTGTTGTGTTCCTCAAACACTGGAAAGCCCATCGACGCACATTTGCAGGTTTTCACGAAAACAAATTTTTCCTAAATTGCAGAGAGTATCGCGCACCGTACCCGACAGAATTCCTTCTTTGGAGCTGGGGTGTAAGACCATTTGTAACAACATTTTGATAACTGGTTATAATAGCTCTTATTGTGTATTTTAAACCCTGAAAAGCCCATCGACGCACATCTGCAAGTTTTCACGAAAAAAAAAATGTTTCCTAAATTGCAGAGAGTATCGCGCACCGTACCCGATAGACTTCTTTCTTTGGAGCTGGGGTGTAAGACCGTTTGTAACAACATTACGATAACTGATTATAAAAGCTCTTGTTATGTACTTCAAACCCTGAAAAGCTCATTGACACATATCTGCAGGTTTTCACGAAAAAAAAAATGTTTCCTAAATTGCAGAGAGTATCGCGCACCGTACCCGACAGACTTCTTTCTTTGGAGCTGGGGTGTAAGACCGTTTATAACAACATTTTGATAACTGATTATAATGCCTCTTGTTGTGTTCTTCAAACCCTGAAAAGTTGATCGACACACATATGCAGGTTTTCACGAAAAAAAATTTTTCCTAAATTGCAGAGAGTATCGCACTCCGTACCCGACAGACTTCTTTCTTTGGAGCTGGGATGTAAGACCATTTGTAACAACAGTTTGATAACTGGTTATAATAGCTCTTGTTGTGTACTTTCAACCCTGAAAAGCCCATCGACGCACATCTGCAGGTTTTCACGAACAAATTTTTTCCTAAATTGCAGGGAGTATCGCGCACAGTACCCGACAGACTCCTTTCTTTGGAGCTGGGGTGTAACACCGATTGCAACAACATTACGATAACTGATTATAATAGCTCTTGTTGTGTACTTTAAACCCTGAAAAGCCCATCGACGCACATCTGCAGGTTTTCACGAAAAAAAATTTTTCCTAAATTGCAGAGAGTATCGCGCACTGTACCCGACATACTTCTTTCTTTGGAGCTGGGCAGTAATACCGTTTGTAACAACATTACGATAACTGATTATAATAGCTCGTGTTGTGTATTTTAAACCCTGAAAAGCCCATCGACGCACATCTGCAGGTTTTCACGAAAACAAATTTTTCCTAAATTGCAGAGAGTATCGCGCACCGTACCCGACAGACTTCTTTCTTTGGAGCTGGGGTGTAACACCATTTGTAACAACATTACGATAACTGATTGTCATAGCTCTTGTTGTGTACTTTAAACCCTGAAAAGCCCATCGACGCACATCTGCAGGTTTTCACGAAAACAAATTTTTCCTAAATTGCAGAGAGTATCGCGCACCGTACCCGACAGACTTATTTCTTTGGAGCTGGGGTGTAAGACCGTTTGTAACAACATTTTGATAAATGATTATGATAGTTCTTGTTGTGTACCTTAAACCCTGAAGAGCCCATCGACGCACATCTGCAGGTTTTCACGAAAAACATTTTTTCCTAAATTGCAGAGTATCGCGCACCGTACCCGACATTCTTTCTTTGAAGCTGGGGTGTAAGACCGTTTGTAACAACATTTTGATAACTGATTATGATAGTGCTTGTTGTGTACTTTAAGCCCTGAAGAGCCCATCGACGCACATCTGCAGGTTTTCACGAACAAATTTTTTTCCTAAATTGCAGGGAGTATCGCGCACCGTACCCGACAGACTTCTTTCTTTGGAGCTGGGGTGTAAGACCGTTTATAACAACATTTTGATAACTGATTATAATGGCTCTTGTTGTGGCGTGTAAGACCGTTTGTAACAATATTTTGATAACTGGTTATAATAGCTATTGTTGTGTACTTTAAACCCTGAAAAGCCCATCGACGCACATCTGCAGGTTTTCACGAAAAAAAATTTTTCCTAAATTGCAGAGAGTATCGCGCACCGTACCCGACAGATTTCTTTCTTTGGAGCTGGGGTGTAAGACCATTTGTAACAACATTTTGATAACTGGTTATAATAGCTCGTGTTGTGTATTTTAAACCCTGAAAAGCCCATCGACGCACATTTGCAGGTTTTCACGAAAACAAATTTTTCCTAAATTGCAGAGAGTATCGCGCACCGTACCCGACAGACTTCTTTCTTTGGAGCTGGGGTGTAACACCATTTGTAACAACATTACGATAACTGATTATCATAGCTCTTGTTGTGTACTTTAAACCCTGAAAAGCCCATCGACGCACATCTGCAGGTTTTCACGAAAACAAATTTTTCCTAAATTGCAGAGAGTATCGCGCACCGTACCCGACAGACTTATTTCTTTGGAGCTGGGGTGTAAGACCGTTTGTAACAACATTTTGATAAATGATTATGATAGTTCTTGTTGAGTACTTTAAACCCTGAAGAGCCCATCGACGCACATCTGCAGGTTTTCACGAAAAAATTTTTTTCCTAAATTGCAGAGTATCGCGCACCGTACCCGACATTCTTTCTTTGAAGCTGGGGTGTAAGACCGTTTGTAACAACATTTTGATAACTGATTATGATAGTGCTTGTTGTGTACTTTAAGCCCTGAAGAGCCCATCGACGCACATCTGCAGGTTTTCAGGAAAAAAATTTTTTCCTAAATTGCAGAGTATCGCGCACCGTACCCGACATTCTTTCTTTGGAGCTGGGATGTAAGACCATTTGTAACAACAGTTTGATAACTGGTTATAATAGCTTTTGTTGTGTACTTTCAACCCTGAAAAGCCCATCGACGCACATCTGCAGGTTTTCACGAACAAATTTTTTTCCTAAATTGCAGGGAGTATCGCGCACAGTACCCGACAGACTCCTTTCTTTGGGGTCTAACACCGATTGCAACAACATTACGAAAACTGATTATAATAGCTCTTGTTGTGTACCTTAAACCCTGAAAAGCCCATCGACGCACATCTGCAGGTTTTCACGAAACAAATTTTTTCCTAAATTGCAGAGAGTATCGCGCACCGTACCCGACAGACTTCTTTCTTTGGAGCTGGGGTGTAAGACCGTTTATAACAACATTTTGATAACTGATTATAATGGCTCTTGTTGTGTACTCTAAGCTCTGGAAAGCCCATCGACGCACATCTGCAGGTTTTCACGAAAAAAATTTTTTCCTAAATTGCAGAAAGTATCGCGCACTGTACCCGACATACTTCTTTCTTTGGAGCTGGGGAGTAAGACCGTTTGTAACAACATTACGATAACTGATTATAATAGCTCTTGTTGTGTACTTTCAACCCTGAAAAGCCCATCGACGCACATCTGCAGGTTTTCACGAACAAATTTTTTTCCTAAATTGCAGGGAGTATCGCGCACAGTACCCGACAGACTCCTTTCTTTGGAGCTGGGGTGTAACACCGTTTGCAACAACATTACGATAACTGATAATAATAGCTCTTGTTGTGTACTTTAAACCCTGAAAAGCCCATCGACACACATCTGCGGGTTTTCACGAAAAAAAAGTTTTCCTAAATTGCAGAGACTATCGCGCATCGTACCAGCCAGACTTCTTTCTTTGGAGCTGGGGTGTCAGACCGTTTATAACAACATTTTGATAACTGATTATAATAGCTGGTGTTGTGTACTTTAAACCCTGAAAAGCCCATTGGCGCACATCTGCAGGTTTTCACGGAAAAAATGTTTTCCTAAATTGCAGAGAGTATCGCGCACAGTACCCGACAGACTCCTTTCTTTGGAGCTGGGGTGTAACATCGTTTGTAACAACATTACGATAACCGATTGTAATAGCTATTGTTGTGTAATTTAAACCCTGAAAAGCCCATCGACGCACATCTACAATTTTTCACGGAAACATTTTTTCCTAAATTGCAGAGAGTATCGCGCACCGTACCCGACAGACTTCTTTCTTTGGAGCTGGGGTGTAAGACCGCTTGTAACAACATTTTGATAACTGCTTATAATAGCTCTTGTTGTGTACTTTAAACCCTGAAAGGCCCATCGCCGCACATCTGTACGTTTTCACGAACAAATTTTTTCCCTAAATTGCAGAGAGTATCGCGCACAGTACCCGACAGACTCCTTTCTTTGGAGCTGGGGTGTAACACCGTTTCTAACAACATTTTGATAACTGATTATAATGGCTCTTGTTGTGTACTTTAAACCCTGAGAAGCCCATCGACGCACATCTGCAGGTTTTCACGAACAAATTTTTTTCCTAAATTGCAGAGTATCGCGCACCGTACCCGACATTCTTTCTTTGAAGCTGGGGTGTAAGACCGTTTGTAACAACATTTTGATAACTGGTTATAATGGCTATTGTTGTGTACTTTCAACCCTGAAAAGCCCATCGACGCACATCTGCAGGTTTTCACGAACAAATTTTTTTCCTAAATTGCAGAGAGTATCGCGCACCGTACCCGACACACTTCTTTCTTTGGAGCTGGGGTGTAAGACCGTTTGTAACAACATTTTGATAACTGATTATCATAGCTCTTGTTGTGTAATTTAAACCCTGAAAAGCCCATTGACGCACATCTGCGGGTTTTCACGGAAAAAATGTTTTCCTAAATTGCAGAGAGTATCGCGCACCGTACCCGACAGACTTCTTTCTTTGGAGCTGGGGTGTAAGACCGTTTGTAACAACATTTTGATAACTGATTATCATAGCTCGAGTTGTGTACTTTAAACCCTGAAAAGCCCATTGACGCACATCTGCAGGTTTTCACGGAAAAAATGTTTTCCTAAATTGCAGAGAGTATCGCGCACAGTACCCGACAGACACCTTTCTTTGGAGCTGGGGTGTAAGCCCGTTTGTAACAACATTTTGATAACTGATTGTAATAGCTCTTGTTGTGTACTTTAAAGGCTGAAAAGCCCATCAACGCGCATCTGCAGGTTTTCACGAAGAAATTTTTTTCCTAAATTGCAGAGAGTATCGCGCATCGTACCCGACAGAATTCTTTCTTTGGAGCTGGGGTGTAAGACCGTTTGTAACAACATTTTGATAACTGATTATCATAGCTCGTGTTGTGTACTTTAAACCCTGAAAAGCCCATCGACGCACATCTGCAGGTTTTCACGAAAAATTTTTTTCCCTAAATTGCAGAGAGTATCGCGCATCGTACCCGACAGAATCGTCTTTGGAGCTGGGTGTTGTAAGACCTTGTAACAACATTTTGTAACTGATTATCATAGCTCTTGTTTCTGTACTTTAAACCCTGAAAAGGGAGTATCGCGCACCGTACCCGATGACTTATTTCTTTGGAGCTGGTTGTAAGACCGTTTGTAACAACATACGATAACTGATTAAAAGCTCTGGTTTTGTACTCAAACCCTGAAAAGCTCATTGACACATATCTGCAGGTTTTCACGAAAAAAATTTTTTCCTAAATTGCAGAGAGTATCGCGCACTGTACCCGACTACTTCTTTCTTTGGAGCTGGGGTGTAAGACCGTTTGTAACAAATTACGATAACTGATTATAAAAGCTCTGTTATGTACTTCAAACCCTGAAAGCTCATTGACGCATATCTGCAGGTTTTCACGAAAACAAATTTTTCCTAAATTGCAGAGAGTATCGCGCACCGTACCCGACAGACTTCTTTCTTTGGAGCTGAGGTGTAACACCATTTGTAACAACATTAGGATAACTGATTATCATAGCTCTTGTTGTGTACTTTAAACCCTGAAAAGCCCATCGACGCACATCTGCAGGTTTTCACGAAAACAAATTTTTCCTAAATTGCAGAGAGTATCGCGCACCGTACCCGACAGACTTATTTCTTTGGAGCTGGGGTGTAAGACCGTTTGTAACAACATTATGATAAATGATTATGATAGTTCTTGTTGTGTACTTTAAACCCTGAAGAGCCCATCGACGCACATCTGCAGGTTTTCACGAAAAAATTTTTTTCCTAAATTGCAGAGTATCGCGCACCGTACCCGACATTCTTTCTTTGAAGCTGGGGTGTAAGACCATTTGTAACAACATTTTGATAACTGGTTATAATAGCTCGTGTTGTGTATTTTAAACCCTGAAAAGCCCATCGACGCACATCTGCAGGTTTTCACGAAAACAAATTTTTCCTAAATTGCAGAGAGTATCGCGCACCGTACCCGACAGACTTCTTACTTTGGAGCTGAGGTGTAACACCATTTGTAACAACATTAGGATAACTGATTATCATAGCTCTTGTTGTGTACTTTAAACCCTGAAAAGCCCATCGACGCACATCTGCAGGTTTTCACGAAAACAAATTTTTCCTAAATTGCAGGGAGTATCGCGCACCGTACCCGACAGACTTATTTCTTTGGAGCTGGGGTGTAAGACCGTTTGTAACAACATTTTGATAAATGATTATGATAATTCTTGTTGTGTACTTTAAACCCTGAAGAGCCCATTGACGCACATCTGCAGGTTTTCACGAAAAAATTTTTTTCCTAAATTGCAGAGTATCGCGCACCGTACCCGACATTCTTTCTTTGAAGCTGGGGTGTAAGACCGTTTGTAACAACATTTTGATAACTGATTATGATAGTGCTTGTTGTGTACTTTAAGCCCTGAAGAGCCCATCGACGCACATCTGCAGGTTTTCACGAAAAAAAATTTTTCCTAAATTGCAGAGTATCGCGCACCGTACCCGACATTCTTTCTTTGGAGCTGGGATGTAAGACCATTTGTAACAACAGTTTGATAACTGGCTATAATAGCTCTTGTTGTGTACTTTAAACTCTGGAAAGCCCATCGACGCACATCTGCAGGTTTTCACGAAAAAATTTTTTTCCTAAAATGCAGAGAGTATCGCGCACTGTACCCGACATACTTCTTTCTTTGGAGCTGGGCAGTAAGACCGTTTGTAACAACATTTTGATAAATGATTATGATAGTTCTTGTTGTGTACTTTAAACCCTGAAGAGCCCATCGACGCACATCTGCAGGTTTTCACGAAAAAATTTTTTTCCTAAATTGCAGAGTATCGCGCACCGTACCCGACATTCTTTCTTTGGAGCTGGGATGTAAGACCATTTGTAACAACAGTTTGATAACTGGTTATAATAGCTTTTGTTGTGTACTTTCAACCCTGAAAAGCCCATCGACGCACATCTGCAGGTTTTCACGAACAAATTTTTTTCCTAAATTGCAGGGAGTATCGCGCACAGTACCCGACAGACTCCTTTCTTTGGAGCTGGGGTCTAACACCGATTGCAACAACATTACGATAACTGATTATAATAGCTCTTGTTGTGTACTTTAAACCCTGAAAAGTCCATCGACACACATCTGCGGGTTTTCACGAAAAAAAAGTTTTCCTAAATTGCAGAGACTATCGCGCATCGTACCAGCCAGACTTCTTTCTTTGGAGCTGGGGTGTCAGACCGTTTATAACAACATTTTGATAACTGATTATAATAGCTGGTGTTGTGTACTTTAAACCCTGAAAAGCCCATTGGCGCACATCTGCAGGTTTTCACGAAAAAAAAAATTCCTAAATTGCAGAGAGTATGGCGCATCGTACCCGACAGACCTCTTTCTTTGGAGCTGGGGTGTAAGACCGTTTGTAACAGCATTACGATAACTGATTATAATAGCTCTTGTTGTGTACTTTAAACCCTGAAAAGCTCATCGACACACATCTGCGGGTTTTCACGAAAAAAAAGTTTCCCTAAATTGCAGAGACTATCGCGCATCGTACCAGCCAGACTTCTTTCTTTGGAGCTGGGGTGTCAGACCGTTTATAACAACATTCTGACAACTGATTATAATAGCTGGTGTTGTGTACTTTAAACCCTGAAAAGCCCATTGGCGCACATCTGCAGGTTTTCACGGAAAAAATGTTTTCCTAAATTGCAGAGAGTATCGCGCACAGTACCCGACAGACTCCTTTCTTTGGAGCTGGGGTGTAACATCGTTTGTAACAACATTACGATAACTGATTGTAACAGCTATTGTTGTGTAATTTAAACCCTGAAAAGCCCATCGACGCACGTCTACAATTTTTCACGGAAAACATTTTTTCCTAAATTGCAGAGAGTATCGCGCACCGTACCCGACAGACTTCTTTCTTTGGAGCTGGGGTGTAAGACCGCTTGTAACAACATTTTGATAACTGCTTATAATAGCTCTTGTTGTGTACTTTAAACCCTGAAAGGCCCATCGCCGCACATCTGTACGTTTTCACGAAACCGTTTGTAACAACATTTTGATAACTGATTGTCATAGCTCTTGTTATGTACTTTAAACCCTGAAAAGCCCATCGACGCACATCTGCAGATTTTCACGAAAAAAATTGTTTTCTAAATTGCAGAGAGTATCGCGCACCGTACCCGACAGACTTCTTTTGGAGCTGGGGTGTAAGACCGTTTGTAACAACATTACGATAACTGATTATAATAGCTCTTGTTGTATACTTTAAACCCTGAAAAGCTCATCGACGCACATTGCAGGTTTTCACGAAAAAAAATGTTTGCTAAATTGCAGAGAGTATCGCGCATCGTACCCGACAGACTTCTTTCTTTGGAGCTGGGGTGTAAGAACGTTTGTAACAACATTACGATAACTGATTATAATAGCCCTTGTTGTGTAATTTAAACCCTGAAAAGCCCATCGACGCACATCTACAATTTTTCACGGAAAACATTTCTTCCTAAATTGCAGAGAGTATCGCGCACCGTACCCGACAGACTTCTTTCTTTGGAGCTGGGGTGTAAGACCGCTTGTAACAACATTTTGATACCTGCTTATAATAGCTCTTGTTGTGTACTTTAAACCCTGAAAAGCCCATCGACGCACATCTGCAGATTTTCACGAAAAAATTTGTTTTCTAAATTGCAGAGAGTATCGCGCACCGTACCCGACAGACTTCTTCTTTTGGAGCTGGGATGTAAGACCGTTTGTAACAGCATTACGATAACTGATTATAATAGCTCTTGTTGTGTACTTTAAACCCTGAAAAGCCCATCGACGCACATCTGCAGATTTTCACGAAAAAATTTGTTTTCTAAATTGCAGAGAGTATCGCGCATCGTACCCGACAGACTTCTTTCATTGGAGCTGGGGTGTAAGACCGCTTGTAACAACATTTTGATAACTGCTTATAATAGCTCTTGTTGTGTACTTCAAACCCTGAAAAGCCCATCGACGCACATCTACAATTTTTCACGGAAAACATTTTTCCCTAAATTGCAGAGAGTATCGCGCACCGTACCCGACAGACCTCTTTCTTTGGAGCTGGGGTGTAAGACCGCTTGTAACAACATTTTGATAACTGCTTATAATAGCTCTTGTTGTGTACTTCAAACCCTGAAAAGCCCATCGACGCACATCTGCAGATTTTCACGAAAAAAATTGTTTTCTAAATTGCAGAGAGTATCGCGCATCGTACCAGACAGACTTCTTTCTTTGGAGATGGGGTGTAAGACCGTTTGTAGCAACATGTCTATAACTGATTATAATAGCTCGTGTTGTGTACTTTAAACCCTGAAAAGCTCATCGACGCACATCTGCAGGTTTTCACGAAAAAAAAAAATGTTTCCTAAATTGCAGAGAGTATCGCGCACCGTACCCGACAGACTTCTTTCTTTGGAGATGAGGTGTAAGACCGTTTGTAACAACATTACGATAACTGATTATAATAGCTCTTGTTGTGTACTTTAAACCCTGAAAAGCCCATCGACGGACATCTGCAGGTTTTCACGAAAAAAAATTTTTCCTAAATTGCAGAGAGTATCGCGCACCGTACCCGACAGACTTCTTTCTTTGGAGCTGGGGTGTAAGCCCGTTTGTAACAACATTACGATGATTATAAAAGCTCTTGCTGTGTACTTTAGACCCTGAAAAGCTCATCGACGCACATCTGCGGGTTTTCACGAAAAAAAAGTTCTCCTAAATTGCAGAGAGTATCGCGCATCGTACCAGACAGACTCCTTTCTTTGGAGCTGGGGTGTAAGCCCGTTTGTAACAACATTTTGATAACTGATTGTAATAGCTCTTGTTGTGTACTTTAAACCCTGAAAAGCCCATCGACCCGCATCTGCAGGTTTTCACGAAACATTTTTTTCCTAAATTGCAGAGAGTATCGCGCATCGTACCCGACAGAATTCTTTCTTTGGAGCAGGGGTGTAAGACCGTTTGTAACAACATTTTGATAACTGATTATAATAGCTCTTGTTGTGTACTTTAAACCCTGAAAAGCCCATCGACGCGCATCTGCAGGTTTTCAGGAATTTTTTTTTTCCTAAATTGCAGAGAGTATCGTGCACCGTACCCGACAGACTTCTTTCTTTGGAGTTGGGTTGTAAGCCCGTTTGTAGCAACATTACGATAACTGATAATAATAGCTCTTGTTGTGTACTTTAAACCCTGAAAATTCCATCGACGCACATCTGCAGGTTTTCACGAAAAAAAAATGTTTCCTAAATTGCAGAGAGTATCGCGCACCGTACCCGACAGACTCCTTTCTTTGGAGATGGGGTGTAAGACCGTTTGTAGCAACATGTTTATAACTGATTATAATAGCTCGTGTTGTGTACTTTAAACCCTGAAAAGCTCATCGACGCACATCTGCAGGTTTCCACGAAAAAAAAATGTTTCCTAAATTGCAGAGAGTATCGCGCACCGTACCCGACAGACTTCTTTCTTTGGAGCTGGGGTGTAAGACCGTCTGTAACAACATTTTGATAACTGATTATAATAGCTCTTGTTGTGTACTTTAAACCCTGAAAAGCCCATCGACCCGCATCTGCAGGTTTTCACGAAAAATTTTTTTCCTAAATTGCAGAGAGTATCGCGCATCGTACCCGACAGACTTCTTTCTTTGGAGCTGGGGTGTAAGACCGTTTGTAACAACATTTTGATAACTGATTATAATAGCTCTTGTTGTGTACTTTAAACCCTGAAAATCCCATCGACGCACATCTGCAGGTTTTTACCAAAAAACAAGGTTTTCCTAAATTGCAGAGTATCGCGCACTGTACCCTACAGACTTCTATCTTTGGAGCTGGGGTGTAAGACCGTTTGTAACAACATTTTGATAAATGACTATAATAGCTCTTGTTGTGTACTTTAAACCCTGAAAAGCCCAACGACGCACATTTGCAGGTTCTCACGAAAAAAATGTTTTCCTAAATCGCAGAGAGTATCGCGCATCGTACCCGACAGACTTCTTTCTTTGGAGCTGGGGTGTAAGGCCGTTTGTAACATTACGATAACTGACTATAATAGCTCCTGTTGTGTGCTTTGAACCCTGGAAAGCCCATCGACGCACATCTGCAGGTTTTCACGATAAAAATTTTTTCCTAAATTGCAGAGGGTATCGCACACCGTACCCGACAGACTTCTTTCTTTGGAGCTGGGGTGTAAGACCATCTGTAGAAACATTTTGATAACTGGTTATAATAGCTCTTGTTGTGTACTTTAAACCCTGAAAAGCCCATCGACGCACATCTGCAGGTATTCACGAAAAAAAAAATGTTTCCTAAATTGCAGAGAGTATCGCGCACCGTACCCGACAGACTTCTTTCTTTGGAGCTGGGGTGTAAGACCGTTTGTAACAAAATTAGGATAACTGATTATAATAGCTCTTGTTGTGTACTTTAAACCCTGAAAAGCCCATCGACGCACATCTGCAGGTTTTCACGAAAAATTTTTTTTCCTAAATTGCAGAGAGTATCGGGCACTGTACCCGACAGACTTCTTTCTTTGGAGCTGGTGTGTAAGACCGTTTGTAACAACATTTTGATAACTGGTTATAATAGCTCTAGTTGTGGCGTGTAAGACCGTTTGTAACAACATTTTGATAACTGGTTATAATAGCTATTGTTGTGTACTTTAAACCCTGAAAAGCCCATCGACGCACATCTGCAGGTTTTCACGAAAACAAATTTTTCCTAACTTGCAGAGAGTATCGCGCACCGTACCCGACAGACCTCTTTCTTTGGAGCTGGGGTGTAACACCATTTGTAACAACATTACGATAACTGATTATCATAGCTCTTGTTGTGTACTTTAAACCCTGAAAAGCCCATCGACGCACATCTGCAGGTTTTCACGAAAACAAATTTTTCCTAAATTGCAGAGAGTTTCGCACAACGTACCCGACAGAATTCCTTCTTTGGAGCTGGGGTGTAAGACCATTTGTAACGACATTTTGATAACTGGTTATAATAGCTCTTATTGTGTATTTTAAACCCTGAAAAGCCCATCGACGCACATCTGCAGGTTTTCACGAAAACAAATTTTTCCTAAATTGCAGAGAGTATCGCGCACCGTACCCGACAGAATTCTTTCTTTGGAGCTGGGGTGTAAGACCATTTGTAACAACATTTTGATAACTGGTTATAATAGCTCTTATTGTGTATTTTAAACCCTGAAAAGCCCATCGACGCACATCTGCAGGTTTTCACGAAAAAAAAATGTTTCCTAAATTGCAGAGAGTATCGCGCACCGTACCCGATAGACTTCTTTCTTTGGAGCTGGGGTGTAAGACCGTTTGTAACAACATTACGATAACTGATTATAAAAGCTCTTGTTATGTACTTCAAACCCTGAAAAGCTCATTGACACATATCTGCAGGTTTTCACGAAAAAAAATTTTCCTAAATTGCAGAGAGTATCGCGCACTGTACCCGACATACTTCTTTCTTTGGAGCTGGGGTGTAAGACCGTTTGTAACAACATTACGATAACTGATTATAATAGCTCTTGTTGTGTACTTTAAACCCTGAAAATCCCATCGACGTACATCTGCAGGTTTTGCCAAAAAAAAGGGTTTCCTAAATTGCAGAGTATCGCGCACTGTACCCGACAGACTTCTATCTGTGAAGCTGAGGTGTAAGACCGTTTGTAACAACATTTTGATAACTGGTTATAATAGCTCTTGTTGTGGCGTGTAAGACCGTTTGTAACAACATTTTGATAACTGGTTATAATAGCTATTGTTGTGTACTTTAAACCCTGGAAAGCCCATCGACGCACATCTGCAGGTTTTCACGAAAAAAAATTTTTCCTAAATTGCAGAGAGTATCGCGCACCGTAACCGACAGATTTCTTTCTTTGGAGCTGGGGTGTAAGACCATTTGTAACAACATTCTGATAACTGGTTATAATAGCTCGTGTTGTGTATTTTAAACCCTGAAAAGCCCATCGACGCACATCTGCAGGTTTTCACGAAAACAAATTTTTCCTAAATTGCAGAGAGTATCGCGCACCGTACCCGACAGAATTCCTTCTTTGGAGCTGGGGTGTAAGACCATTTGTAACAACATTTTGATAACTGGTTATAATAGCTCTTATTGTGTATTTTAAACCCTGAAAAGCCCATCGACGCACATCTGCAGGTTTTCACGAAAAAAAAATGTTTCCTAAATTGCAGAGAGTATCGCGCACCGTACCCGATAGACTTCTTTCTTTGGAGCTGGGGTGTAAGACCGTTTGTAACAACATTACGATAACTGATTATAAAAGCTCTTGTTATGTACTTCAAACCCTGAAAAGCTCATTGACACATATCTGCAGGTTTTCACGAAAAAAATTTTTCCTAAATTGCAGAGAGTATCGCGCACTGTACCCGACATACTTCTTTCTTTGGAGCTGGGGTGTAAGACCGTTTGTAACAACATTACGATAACTGATTATAATAGCTCTTGTTGTGTACTTTAAACCCTGAAAATCCCATCGACGTACATCTGCAGGTTTTGCCAAAAAAAAGGGTTTCCTAAATTGCAGAGTATCGCGCACTGTACCCGACAGACTTCTATCTGTGAAGCTGAGGTGTAAGACCGTTTGTAACAACATTTTGATAACTGGTTATAATAGCTCTTGTTGTGGCGTGTAAGACCGTTTGTAACAACATTTTGATAACTGGTTATAATAGCTATTGTTGTGTACTTTAAACCCTGGAAAGCCCATCGACGCACATCTGCAGGTTTTCACGAAAAAAAATTTTTCCTAAATTGCAGAGAGTATCGCGCACCGTAACCGACAGATTTCTTTCTTTGGAGCTGGGGTGTAAGACCATTTGTAACAACATTCTGATAACTGGTTATAATAGCTCGTGTTGTGTATTTTAAACCCTGAAAAGCCCATCGACGCACATCTGCAGGTTTTCACGAAAACAAATTTTTCCTAAATTGCAGAGAGTATCGCGCACCGTACCCGACAGACTTCTTTCTTTGGAGCTGGGGTGTAACACCATTTGTAACAACATTTTGATAACTGGTTATAATAGCTCGTGTTGTGTATTTTAAACCCTGAAAAGCCCATCGACGCACATCTGCAGGTTTTCACGAAAACAAATTTTTCCTAAATTGCAGAGAGTATCGCGCACCGTACCCGACAGACTTCTCTCTTTGGAGCTGGGGTGTAAGACCATTTTTAACAACATTTTGATAACTGGTTATAATAGCTCGTGTTGTGTATTTTAAACCCTGAAAAGCCCATCGACGCACATCTGCAGGTTTTCACGAAAACAAATTTTTCCTAAATTGCAGAGAGTATCGCGCACCGTACCCGACAGACTTCTTTCTTTGGAGCTGGGGTGTAACACCATTTGTAACAACATTACGATAACTGATTATCATAGCTCTTGTTGTGTACTATCAACCCTGAAAAGCCCATCGACGCACATCTGCAGGTTTTCACGAACAAATTTTTTTCCTAAAGTGCAGGGAGTATCGCGCACAGTACCCGACAGACACCTTTCTTTGGAGCTGGGGTGTAACACCGATTGCAACAACATTACGATAACTGATTATAAGAGCTCTTGTTGTGCACTTTAAACCATGGAAAGCCCATCGACGCACATCTGCAGGTTTTCACGAAACAAATTCTTTCCTAAATTGCAGAGAGTATCGCGCACCGTACCCGACAGACTTCTTTCTTTGGAGCTGGGGTGTAAGACCGTTTATAACAACATTTTGATAACTGATTATCATAGCTCGTGTTGTGTACTTTAAAGGCTGAAAAGCCCATCGACGCACATCTGCAGGTTTTCACGAAAAAATTTTTTTCCTAAATTGCAGAGAGTATCGCGCACTGTACCCGACAGACTTCTTTCTTTGGAGCTGGGGTGTAAGACCGTTTGTAACAACATTTTGATAACCGATTATCATAGCTCTTGTTGTGTAATTTAAACCCTGAAAGGCCCATTGACGCACATCTGCGGGTTTTCACGGAAAAAATGTTTTCCTAAATTGCAGAGAGTATCGCGCACAGTACCCGACATACTCCTTTCTTTGGAGCTGGGGTGTAAGACCGTTTGCAACAACATTTTGATAACTGATTATCATAGCTCTTGTTATGTACTTTAAACGCTGAAAATCCCATCGACGCACATCTGCAGGTTTTGCCAAAAAAAAAAGAGTTTCCTAAATTGCAGAGTATCGCGCACTGTACCCGACAGACCTCTATCTGTGGAGCTGAGGTGTAAGACTGTTTGTAACAACATTTTGATTACTGACTATAATAGCTCTTGTTGTGTTCTTCAAACCATGAAAAGTTGATCGACACACATATGCAGGTTTTCACGAAAAAAAAATTTTCCAAAATTGCAGGGAGTATCGCGCATCGTACCCGACAGACTTCTTTCATTGGAGCTGGGGTGTAAGACCGTTTGTAACAACATTTTGATAACTGGCTATAATAGCTCTTGTTGTGTTCTTCAAACCCTGGAAAGTTGATCGACACACATATGCAGGTTTTCACGAAAAAAAATGCTTCCTAAATTGCAGAGAGTATCGCACACCGTACCCGACAGACTTCTTTCTTTGGAGCTGGGGTGTAAGACCATCTGTAACAACATTTTGATAACTGAATATAATAGCTCTTGTTGTGTACTTTAAACCCTGAAAAGCCCATCGACGCACATCTGCAGGTTTTCACGAAAAAAAAATGTTTCCTAAATTGCAGAGAGTATCGCGCACCGTACCCGACAGACTTCTTTCTTTGGAGATGAGGTGTAAGACCGTTTGTAACAACATTACGATAACTGATTATAATAGCTCTTGTTGTGTACTTTAAACCCTGAAAAGCCCATCGACGGACATCTGCAGGTTTTCACGAAAAAAAATTTTTCCTAAATTGCAGAGAGTATCGCGCACCGTACCCGACAGACTTCTTTCTTTGGAGCTGGGGTGTAAGCCCGTTTGTAACAACATTACGATGATTATAAAAGCTCTTGCTATGTACTTTAGACCCTGAAAAGCTCATCGACGCACATCTGCGGGTTTTCACGAAAAAAAAGTTCTCCTAAATTGCAGAGAGTATCGCGCATCGTACCAGACAGACTCCTTTCTTTGGAGCTGGGGTGTAAGCCCGTTTGTAACAACATTTTGATAACTGATTGTAATAGCTCTTGTTGTGTACTTTAAACCCTGAAAAGCCCATCGACCCGCATCTGCAGGTTTTCACGAAACATTTTTTTCCTAAATTGCAGAGAGTATCGCGCACGTACCCGACAGAATTCTTTCTTTGGAGCAGGGGTGTAAGACCGTTTGTAGCAACATTTACGATAACTGATTAATAATAGCTCTTGTTGTGTACTTTAAACCCTGAAAATTCCATCGACGCACATCTGCAGGTTTTCACGAAAAAAAAAATGTTTCCTAAATTGCAGAGAGTATCGCGCACCGTACCCGACAGACTCCTTTCTTTGGAGATGGGGTGTAAGACCGTTTGTAGCAACATGTTTATAACTGATTATAATAGCTCGTGTTGTGTACTTTAAACCCTGAAAAGCTCATCGACGCACATCTGCAGGTTTCACGAAAAAAAAAAATGTTTCCTAAATTGCAGAGAGTATCGCGCACCGTACCCGACAGACTTCTTTCTTTGGAGCTGGGTGTAAGACCGTCTGTAACAACATTTTGATAACTGATTATAATAGCTCTTGTTGTGTACTTTAAACCCTGACAAGCCCATCGACCCGCATCTGCAGGTTTTCACGAAAAATTTTTTTCCTAAATTGCAGAGAGTATCGCGCATCGTACCCGACAGACTTCTTTCTTTGGAGCTGGGTTGTAAGACCGTTTGTAACAACATTTTGATAACTGATTATAATAGCTCTTGTTGTGTACTTTAAACCCTGAAAATCCCATCGACGCACATCTGCAGGTTTTACCAAAAAACAAGGTTTTCCTAAATTGCAGAGTATCGCGCACTGTACCCCTACAGACTTCTATCTTTGAGCTGGGGTGTTAAGACCGTTTGTAACAACATTTTGATAAATGACTATAATAGCTCTTGTTGTGTACTTTAAACCCTGAAAAGCCCAACGACGACATTTGGCAGGTTCTCACGAAAAAATGTTTTCCTAAATCGCAGAGAGTATCGCGCATCGTACCCGACAGGACTTCTTTCTTTGGAGCGGGGTTGTAATGGCCGTTTGTAACATTACGATAACTGACTATATAGCTCCTGTTGTGTGCTGTTGAACCCTGGAAAGCCCATCGACGCACATCTGCAGGTTTTCACGAAAAAAATTTTTCCTAAATTGCAGAGGGTATCGCACACCGTACCGACAGACTTCTTTCTTTGGAGCTGGGGTGTAAGACCAGCTGTAGAAACATTTTGATAACTGGTTATAATAGCTCTGTTGTGGTACTTTAAACCCTGAAAGCCCATCGACGCACATCTGCAGGTTTTCACACGAAAATTTTTTCCTAAATTGCAGAGAGTATCGGGCACTGTACCCGACAGACTTCTTTCTTTTTGGAGCTGGGGTGTAAGACCGTTTGTAACAACATTTGATAACTGGTTATAATAGCTCTAGTTGTGGCGTGTAAGACCGTTTGTAACAAC
>CAVLJG010000006.1:50480554-50506179 GCA_963669975.1 Acanthoscelides obtectus | reverse complement strand
TAACGAGCGCGATACTCTCTGCAATTTAGGAAAACATTTTTTCCGTGAAAACCTGCACATGTGCGTCAATATGCTTTTCAGGGTTTAAAGTACACGACACGAGCTATGATAATCAGTTATCAAAATGTTGTTACAAACGGTCTTACACCCCAAGCTCCAAAGAAAGAAGTCTGTCGGGTACGGTGCGCGATACTCTCTGCAATTTAGGAAAAAAAATTTATCGTGAAACCTGCAGATGTGCGTCGATGGGCTTTTCAGGGTTTAAAGTACACAACACGAGCTATAATAATCAGTTATCAAAATGTTGTTACAAACGGTCTTACACCCCAGCTCCAAAGAAAGAAGTCTGTCGGGTACGGTGCGCGATACTCTCTGCAATTTAGGAAAAAATTTGTTTCGTGAAAACCTGCAGATGTGCGTCGATGGGCTTTTCAGGGTTTAAAGTACACAACACGAGCTATGATAATCAGTTATCAAAGTGTTGTTACAAACGGTCTTACACCCCAGCTCCAAAGAAAGAATTCTGTCGGGTACGATGCGCGATACTCTCTGCAATTTAGGAAAAAAAATTTTTCGTGAAAACCTGCAGATGTGCGACGATGGGCTTTTCAGGGTTTAAAGTACACAACACGAGCTATGATAATCAGTTATCAAAATGTTGTTACAAACGGTCTTACACCCCAGCTCCAAAGAAAGAATTCTGTCGGGTACGATGCGCGATACTCTCTGCAATTTAGGAAAAAAAATTTCTTCGTGAAAACCTGCATATGGCGCGTCGATGGGCTTTTCAGCCCTTAAAGTACACAACAAGAGCTATTACAATCAGTTATCAAAATGTTGTTACAAACGGGCTTACACCCCAGCTCCAAAGAAAGGAGTCTGTCGGGTACTGTGCGCGATACTCTCTGCAATTTAGGAAAACATTTTTTCCGTGAAAACCTGCAGATGTGCGTCAATGGGCTTTTCAGGGTTTAAAGTACACAACACGAGCTATGATAATCAGTTATCAAAATGTTGTTACAAACGGTCTTACACCCCAGCTCCAAAGAAAGAAGTCTGTCGGGTACGGTCCGCGATACTCTCTGCAATTTAGGAAAAATTTTTTTTCGTGAAAACCTGCATATGTGTGTCGATCAACTTTCCAGGTTTTGAAGAACACAACAAGAGCTATTATAATCAGTTATCAAAATGCTGTTATAAACGGTCTTACACCCCAGCTCCAAAGAAAGAAGTCTGTCGGGTACGGTGCGCAATACTCTCTGCAATTTAGGAAAAATTTTTTTCGTGAAAACCTGCAGATGTGCGTCGATGGGCTTTCCAGAGTTTAAAGTACACAACAAGAGCTATTATAACCAGTTATCAAACTGTTGTTACAAATGGTCTTACATCCCAGCTACAAAGAAAGAAGTCTGTCGGGTACGGTGTGCGATACTCTCTGCAATTTAGGAAAAATTTTTTTTCGTGAAAACCTGCATATGTGTGTCGATCAACTTTCCAGGTTTTGAAGAACACAACAAGAGCTATTATAATCAGTTATCAAAATGCTGTTATAAACGGTCTTACACCCCAGCTCCAAAGAAAGAAGTCTGTCGGGTACGGTGCGGGATACTCTCTGCAATTTAGGAAACATTTTTTTTTCGTGAAAACCTGCAGATGTGCGTCGATAGGCTTTTCAGGGTTTAAAGTACACAACAAGAGCTATTATAGCCAATTATCAAAATGTTGTTACAGATGGTCTTACACTTCAGCTCCAAAGAAAGAAGTCTGTCGGGTACGGTGTGCGATACTCTCTGCAATTTAGGAAAAATTTTTTTTCGTGAAAACCTGCATATGTGTGTCGATCAACTTTCCAGGGTTTGAAGAACACAACAAGAGCTATTATAGTCAGTTATCAAAATGTTGTTACAAACGGTCTTACACCCCAGCTCCAATGAAAGAAGTCTGTCGGGTACGATGCGCGATACTCCCTGCAATTTAGGCAAAATTTTTTTTCGTGAAAACCTGCATATGTGTGTCGATCAACTTTTCAGGGTTTGAAGAACACAACAAGAGCTATTATAGTCAGTTATCAAAATGTTGTTACAAACGGTCTTACACCCCAGCTCCAATGAAAGAGGTCTGTCGGGTACGATGCGCGATACTCCCTGCAATTTAGGAAAATTTTTTTTTCGTGAAAACCTGCAGATATGCGGCAATGAGCTTTTCAGGGTTTGAAGTACATAACAAGAGCTATTATAATCAGTTAGCGCAATGTTGTTACAAACGGTCTTACACCCCAGCTCCAAAGAAAGAGGTATGTCGGGTACAGTGCGCGATACTCTCTGCAATTTAGGAAAATTTTTTTTCGTGAAAACCTGCAGATATGCGTCAATGAGCTTTTCAGGGTTTGAAGTACATAACAAGAGCTTTTATAATCAGTTATCGTAATGTTGTTACAAACGGTCTTACACCCCAGCTCCAAAGAAAGAAGTATGTCGGGTACAGTGCGCGATACTCTCTGCAATTTAGGAAAACAATTTTTTCGTGAAAACCTGCAGATATGTGTCAATGAGCTTTTCAGGGTTTGAAGTACATAACAAGAGCTTTTATAATCAGTTATCAAAATGTTGTTACAAACGGTCTTACACCCCAGCTTCAAAGAAATAATGTCGGGTACGTTGCGCGATACTCTGCAATTTAGGAAAAATTTTTTTTCGTGAAAACCTGCAGATGTGCGTCGATGAGCTCTTCAGGGCTTAAAGTACACAAGAAGAACTATCATAATCAGTTATCAAAATGTTGTTACAAACGGTTTTACACCCCAGCTTCAAAGAAAGAATGTCGGGTACGGTGCGCGATACTCTGCAATTTAGGAAAAAAATTTTTTCGTGAAAACCTGCAGATGTGAGTCGATGGGCTCTTCAGGGTTTAAAGTACACAACAAGAACTATCATAATCATTTATCAAAATGTTGTTACAAACGGTCTTACACCCCAGCTCCAAAGAAAGAAGTCTGTCGGGTACGGTGCGCGATACTCTCTGCAATTTAGGAAAAATTTGTTTTCGTGAAAATCTGCAGATGTGCGTCGATGGGCTTTTCAGAGTTTAAAATACACAACACGAGCTATTATAACCAGTTATCAAAATGTTGTTACAATTGGTCTTACACCCGAGCTCCAAAGAAAGAAATCTGTCGGGTACGGTGCCCGATACTCTCTGCAATTTAGGAAAAATTTTTTTCGTGAAAACCTGCAGATGTGCGTCGATGGGCTTTTCAGGGTTTAAAGTACACAACAATAGCAATTATAACCAGTTATCAAAATGTTGTTACAAACGGTCTTAAACCCCAGCTCCAAAGAAAGGAGTCTGACGGGTACGGTGCGCGATACTCTCTGCAATTTAGGAAAAAAATTGTTTCGTGAAAACCTGCAGATATGCGTCGATGGGCTTTTCAGGGTCTACAGTACACAACAAGAGCTATTATAATCAGTTATCGTAATGTTGTTGCAAACGGTGTTACACCCCAGCTCCAAAGAAAGGTGTCAGTCGGGTACTGTGCGCGATACTCTGCAATTTAGGAAAAAAATTTGTTCGTGAAAACCTGCAGATGTGCGTCGATGAGATTTTCAGGGTTTAAAGTACACAACAAGAGCTATTATAGTCAGTTATCGTAATGTTGTTGCAAACGGTCTTACTCCCCAGCTCCAAAGAAAGAAGTATGTTGGGTACAGTGCGCGATAGTCTCTGCAATTTAGGAAAAAATTTTTTTCGTGAAAACCTGCAGATGTGCGTCGATGGGCTTTTCAGGATTTAAAATACACAACACGAGCTATTATAACCAGTTATCAAAATGTTGTTACAAACGGTCTTACACGCCACAACAAGAGCTATTATAACCAGTTATCAAAATGTTGTTACAAACGGTCTTACACCCCAGCTCCAAAAAAAGAAGTCTGTCGGTTACAGTGCGCGATACTCTCTGCAATTTAGGAAAAAAAAATTCTTCGTGAAAACCTGCAGATGCGCGTCGATGGGCTTTTCAGCCTTTAAAGTACACAACAAGAGCTATTACAATCAGTTATCAAAATGTTGTTACAAACGGGCTTACACCCCAGCTCCAAAGAAAGGAGTCTGTCGGGTACTGTGCGCGATACTCTCTGCAATTTAGGAAAAAATGTGTTTCCTGAAAATCTGCAGATGTGCGTCGATGGGCTTTTCAGGGTTTAAAGTACACAACACGAGCTATGATAATCAGTTATCAAAATGTTGTTACAAACGGTCTTACACCCCAGCTCCAAGGAAAGGAGTCTGTCGGGTACTGTGCGCGATACTCTCTGCAATTTAGGAAAACATTTTTTCCGTGAAAACCCGCAGATGTGCGTCAATAGGCTTTTCAGGGCTTAAATTACACAACAAGAGCTATGATAATCAGTTATCATAATGTTGTTACAAATGGTGTTAGACCCCAGCTCCAAAGAAAGAAGTCTGTCGGGTACGGTGCGCGATACTCTCTGCAATTTAGGAAAAAATGTGTTTCCTGAAAATCTGCAGATGTGCGTCGATGGGCTTTTCAGGGTTTAAAGTACACAACAAGAGCTATTACAATCAGTTATCAAAATGTTGTTACAAACGGGCTTACACCCCAGCTCCAAAGAAAGGAGTCTGTCGGGTACTGTGCGCGATACTCTCTGCAATTTAGGAAAAAATGTGTTTCCTGAAAATCTGCAGATGTGCGTCGATGGGCTTTTCAGGGTTTAAAGTACACAACACGAGCTATTATAACCAGTTATCAAAATGTTGTTACAAACGGTCTTACACGCCACAACAAGAGCTATTATAACCAGTTATCAAAATGTTGTTACAAACGGTCTTACACCCCAGCTCCAAAGAAAGAAGTCTGTCGGGTACGGTCCGCGATACTCTCTGCAATTTAGGAAAAATTTTTTTTCGTGAAAACCTGCATATGTGTGTCGATCAACTTTCCAGGTTTTGAAGAACACAACAAGAGCTATTATAATCAGTTATCAAAATGCTGTTATAAACGGTCTTACACCCCAGCTCCAAAGAAAGAAGTCTGTCGGGTACGGTGCGCAATACTCTCTGCAATTTAGGAAAAATTTTTTTCGTGAAAACCTGCAGATGTGCGTCGATGGGCTTTCCAGAGTTTAAAGTACACAACAAGAGCTATTATAACCAGTTATCAAACTGTTGTTACAAATGGTCTTACATCCCAGCTACAAAGAAAGAAGTCTGTCGGGTACGGTGTGCGATACTCTCTGCAATTTAGGAAAAATTTTTTTTCGTGAAAACCTGCATATGTGTGTCGATCAACTTTCCAGGTTTTGAAGAACACAACAAGAGCTATTATAATCAGTTATCAAAATGCTGTTATAAACGGTCTTACACCCCAGCTCCAAAGAAAGAAGTCTGTCGGGTACGGTGCGGGATACTCTCTGCAATTTAGGAAACATTTTTTTTTCGTGAAAACCTGCAGATGTGCGTCGATAGGCTTTTCAGGGTTTAAAGTACACAACAAGAGCTATTATAGCCAATTATCAAAATGTTGTTACAGATGGTCTTACACTTCAGCTCCAAAGAAAGAAGTCTGTCGGGTACGGTGTGCGATACTCTCTGCAATTTAGGAAAAATTTTTTTTCGTGAAAACCTGCATATGTGTGTCGATCAACTTTCCAGGGTTTGAAGAACACAACAAGAGCTATTATAGTCAGTTATCAAAATGTTGTTACAAACGGTCTTACACCCCAGCTCCAATGAAAGAAGTCTGTCGGGTACGATGCGCGATACTCCCTGCAATTTAGGCAAAATTTTTTTTCGTGAAAACCTGCATATGTGTGTCGATCAACTTTTCAGGGTTTGAAGAACACAACAAGAGCTATTATAGTCAGTTATCAAAATGTTGTTACAAACGGTCTTACACCCCAGCTCCAATGAAAGAGGTCTGTCGGGTACGATGCGCGATACTCCCTGCAATTTAGGAAAATTTTTTTTCGTGAAAACCTGCAGATATGCGGCAATGAGCTTTTCAGGGTTTGAAGTACATAACAAGAGCTATTATAATCAGTTAGCGCAATGTTGTTACAAACGGTCTTACACCCCAGCTCCAAAGAAAGAGGTATGTCGGGTACAGTGCGCGATACTCTCTGCAATTTAGGAAAATTTTTTTCGTGAAAACCTGCAGATATGCGTCAATGAGCTTTTCAGGGTTTGAAGTACATAACAAGAGCTTTTATAATCAGTTATCGTAATGTTGTTACAAACGGTCTTACACCCCAGCTCCAAAGAAAGAAGTATGTCGGGTACAGTGCGCGATACTCTCTGCAATTTAGGAAAACAATTTTTTCGTGAAAACCTGCAGATATGTGTCAATGAGCTTTTCAGGGTTTGAAGTACATAACAAGAGCTTTTATAATCAGTTATCAAAATGTTGTTACAAACGGTCTTACACCCCAGCTTCAAAGAAATAATGTCGGGTACGTTGCGCGATACTCTGCAATTTAGGAAAAATTTTTTTTCGTGAAAACCTGCAGATGTGCGTCGATGAGCTCTTCAGGGCTTAAAGTACACAAGAAGAACTATCATAATCAGTTATCAAAATGTTGTTACAAACGGTTTTACACCCCAGCTTCAAAGAAAGAATGTCGGGTACGGTGCGCGATACTCTGCAATTTAGGAAAAAAATTTTTTCGTGAAAACCTGCAGATGTGAGTCGATGGGCTCTTCAGGGTTTAAAGTACACAACAAGAACTATCATAATCATTTATCAAAATGTTGTTACAAACGGTCTTACACCCCAGCTCCAAAGAAAGAAGTCTGTCGGGTACGGTGCGCGATACTCTCTGCAATTTAGGAAAAATTTGTTTTCGTGAAAATCTGCAGATGTGCGTCGATGGGCTTTTCAGAGTTTAAAATACACAACACGAGCTATTATAACCAGTTATCAAAATGTTGTTACAATTGGTCTTACACCCGAGCTCCAAAGAAAGAAATCTGTCGGGTACGGTGCCCGATACTCTCTGCAATTTAGGAAAAAATTTTTTTCGTGAAAACCTGCAGATGTGCGTCGATGGGCTTTTCAGGGTTTAAAGTACACAACAATAGCAATTATAACCAGTTATCAAAATGTTGTTACAAACGGTCTTAAACCCCAGCTCCAAAGAAAGGAGTCTGACGGGTACGGTGCGCGATACTCTCTGCAATTTAGGAAAAAAATTGTTTCGTGAAAACCTGCAGATATGCGTCGATGGGCTTTTCAGGGTCTACAGTACACAACAAGAGCTATTATAATCAGTTATCGTAATGTTGTTGCAAACGGTGTTACACCCCAGCTCCAAAGAAAGGTGTCAGTCGGGTACTGTGCGCGATACTCTGCAATTTAGGAAAAAAATTTGTTCGTGAAAACCTGCAGATGTGCGTCGATGAGATTTTCAGGGTTTAAAGTACACAACAAGAGCTATTATAGTCAGTTATCGTAATGTTGTTGCAAACGGTCTTACTCCCCAGCTCCAAAGAAAGAAGTATGTTGGGTACAGTGCGCGATAGTCTCTGCAATTTAGGAAAAAATTTTTTTCGTGAAAACCTGCAGATGTGCGTCGATGGGCTTTTCAGGATTTAAAATACACAACACGAGCTATTATAACCAGTTATCAAAATGTTGTTACAAACGGTCTTACACGCCACAACAAGAGCTATTATAACCAGTTATCAAAATGTTGTTACAAACGGTCTTACACCCCAGCTCCAAAAAAAGAAGTCTGTCGGTTACAGTGCGCGATACTCTCTGCAATTTAGGAAAAAAAATTCTTCGTGAAAACCTGCAGATGCGCGTCGATGGGCTTTTCAGCCTTTAAAGTACACAACAAGAGCTATTACAATCAGTTATCAAAATGTTGTTACAAACGGGCTTACACCCCAGCTCCAAAGAAAGGAGTCTGTCGGGTACTGTGCGCGATACTCTCTGCAATTTAGGAAAAAATGTGTTTCCTGAAAATCTGCAGATGTGCGTCGATGGGCTTTTCAGGGTTTAAAGTACACAACACGAGCTATGATAATCAGTTATCAAAATGTTGTTACAAACGGTCTTACACCCCAGCTCCAAGGAAAGGAGTCTGTCGGGTACTGTGCGCGATACTCTCTGCAATTTAGGAAAACATTTTTTCCGTGAAAACCCGCAGATGTGCGTCAATAGGCTTTTCAGGGCTTAAATTACACAACAAGAGCTATGATAATCAGTTATCATAATGTTGTTACAAATGGTGTTAGACCCCAGCTCCAAAGAAAGAAGTCTGTCGGGTACGGTGCGCGATACTCTCTGCAATTTAGGAAAAAATGTGTTTCCTGAAAATCTGCAGATGTGCGTTGATGGGCTTTTCAGGGTTTAAAGTACACAACAAGAGCTATTACAATCAGTTATCAAAATGTTGTTACAAACGGGCTTACACCCCAGCTCCAAAGAAAGGAGTCTGTCGGGTACTGTGCGCGATACTCTCTGCAATTTAGGAAAAAATGTGTTTCCTGAAAATCTGCAGATGTGCGTCGATGGGCTTTTCAGGGTTTAAAGTACACAACACGAGCTATGATAATCAGTTATCAAAATGTTGTTACAAACGGTCTTACACCCCAGCTCCAAAGAAAGGAGTCTGTCGGGTACTGTGCGCGATACTCTCTGCAATTTAGGAAAACATTTTTTCCGTGAAAACCCGCAGATGTGCGTCGATGGGCTTTTCAGGGTTTAAAGTACACAACAATAGCTATTATAACCAGTTATCAAAATGTTGTTACAAACGGTCTTAAACCCCAGCTCCAAAGAAAGAAGTCTGTCGGTTACAGTGCGCGATACTCTCTGCAATTTAGGAAAAAATGTTTCGTGAAAACCTGCAGATGTGCGTCGATGGGCTTTTCAGGGTTTAAAGTACACAACACGAGCTATGATAATCAGTTATCAAAATGTTGGTACAAACGGTCTTACACCCCAGCTCCAAAGAAAGGAGTCTTTCGGGTACTGTGCGCGATACTCTCTGCAATTTAGGAAAACATTTTTTTCGTGAAAACCCGCAGATGTGCGTCAATGGGCTTTTCAGGGTTTAAATTACACAACAAGAGCTATGATAATCAGTTATCAAAATGTTGTTACAAACGTACTTACACCCCAGCTCCAAAGAAAGAAGTCTGTCGGGTACGGTGCGCGATACTCTCTGCAATTTAGGAAAAAATTTGTTTCGTGAAAACTTGCAGATGCGCGTCGATGGGCTTTTCAGGGTTTAAAGTACCCAACAAGAGCTATTATAATCAGTTATCGTAATGTTGTTACAAACGGTTTTACTCTCCAGCTCCAAAGAAAGAAGTTTGTCGGGTACAGTGCGCGATACTCTCTGCAATTTAGAAAAAAAATTTTTTCGTGAAAACCTGCAGATGTGCGTCGATGGGCTTTCCAGAGTTTAAAGTACACAACAAGACCTATTATAACCAGCTATCAAGCTGTTGTTACAAATGGTCTTACATCCCAGCTCCAAAGAAAGAAGTCTGTCGGGTACGGTGTGCGATACTCTCTGCAATTTAGGAAAAATGTTTTTTCGTGAAAACCTGCATATGTGTGTCAATCAACTTTCCAGGGTTTGAAGAACACAACAAGAGCTATTATAGTCAGTTATCAAAATGTTGTTACAAATGGTCTTACACCACAGCTCCAAAGAGAGAAGTCTGTCGGGTACGGTGCGCGATACTCTCTGCAATTTAGGAAAACTTTTTTTTCGTGAAAACCTGCAGATGTGCGTCGATGGGCTTTCCAGGGTTTAAAGTACACAACAATAGCTATTATAACCAGTTATCAAAATGTTGTTACAAACGGTCTTAAACCCCAGCTCCAAAGAAAGGAGTCTGTCGGGTACGGTGCGCGATACTCTCTGCAATTTAGGAAAAAAAATTTTTCGTGAAAACCTGCAGATATGCGTCGATGGGCTTTTCAGGGTCTACAGTACACAACACGAGCTATTATAACCAGTTATCAAAATGTTGTTACAAACGGTCTTACACGCCACAACAAGAGCTATTACAACCAGTTATCAAAATGTTGTTACAAACGGTCTTACACCCCAGCTCCAAAGAAAGAAGTCTGTCGGGTACAGTGCGCGATACTCTCTGCAATTTAGGAAAAAAAATTTTTCGTGAAAACCTGCAGATGTGCGTGGATGGGCTTTTCAGGGTTTAAAGTACACAACACGAGCTATGATAATCAGTTATCAAAATGTTGTTACAAACGGTCTTACACCCCAGCTCCAAAGAAAGAATTCTGTCGGGTACGATGCGCGATACTCTCTGCAATTTAGGAAAAAAAAATTCTTCGTGAAAACCTGCAGATGCGCGTCGATGGGCTTTTCAGCCTTTAAAGTACACAACAAGAGCTATTACAATCAGTTATCAAAATGTTGTTACACTCGGGCTTACACCCCAGCTCCAAAGAAAGGGGTCTGTCGGGTACTGTGCGCGATACTCTCTGCAATTTAGGAAAACATTTTTTCCGTGAAAACCTGCAGATGTGCGTCAATGGGCTTTTCAGGGTTGAAAGTACACAACAAGAGCTATTATAATCAGTTATCGTAATGTTGTTACAAACGGTGTTACACCCCAGCTCCAAAGGAAGGAGTCTGTCGGGTACTGTGCGCGATACTCCCTGCAATTTAGGAAAAAAATTTGTTCGTGAAAACCTGCAGATGTGCGTCGATGGGCTTTTCAGGGTTGAAAGTACACAACAAGAGCTATTATAATCAGTTATCGTAATGTTGTTACAAATGGTCTTACTCCCCAGCTCCAAAGAAAGAAGTATGTCGGGTACAGTGCGCGATACTCTCTGCAATTTAGGAAAACATTTTTTTCGTGAAAACCTGCAGATGTGTGTCGATGGGCTTTCCAGAGTTTAAAGTACACAACAAGAGCTATTATAACCAGTTATCAAACTGTTGTTACAAATGGTCTTACATCCCAGCTCCAAAGAAAGAAGTCTGTCGGGTACGGTGTGCGATACTCTCTGCAATTTAGGAAAAAATTTTTTTCGTGAAAACCTGCATATGTGTGTCGATGGGCTTTCCAGAGTTTAAAGTACACAACAAGAGCTATTATAGCCAGTTATCAAACTGTTGTTACAAATGGTCTTACATCCCAGCTCCAAAGAAAGAAGTCTGTCGGGTACGGTGTGCGATACTCTCTGCAATTTAGGAAACATTTTTTTTCGTGGAATCCTGCATATGTGTGTCGTTCAACTTTTCAGGGTTTGAAGAACACAACAAGAGCCATTATAATCAGTTATCAAAATGTTGTTATAAACGGTCTTACACCCCAGCTCCAAAGAAAGAAGTCTGTCGGGTACGGTGCGCGATACTCTCTGCAATTTAGGAAAAAAATTGTTTCGTGAAAACCTGCAGATGTGCGTCGATGGGCTTTTCAGGGTTTAAAGTACACAACAAGAGCTATTATAATCAGTTATCGTAATGTTGTTGCAAACGGTGTTACACCCCAGCTCCAAAGAAAGGAGTCTGTCGGGTACTGTGCGCGATACTCTCTGCAATTTAGGAAAAATTTGTTTTCGTGAAAACCTGCAGATGTGCGTCGATGGGCTTTTCAGGGTTTAAAATACACAACACGAGCTATTATAACCAGTTATCAAAATGTTGTTACAAATGGTCTTACACCACAGCTCCAAAGAGAGAAGTCTGTCGGGTACGGTGCGCGATACTCTCTGCAATTTAGGAAAACTTTTTTTTCGTGAAAACCTGCAGATGTGCGTCGATGGGCTTTCCAGGGTTTAAAGTACACAACAATAGCTATTATAACCAGTTATCAAAATGTTGTTACAAACGGTCTTAAACCCCAGCTCCAAAGAAAGGAGTCTGTCGGGTACGGTGCGCGATACTCTCTGCAATTTAGGAAAAAAATTTTTTCGTGAAAACCTGCAGATATGCGTCGATGGGCTTTTCAGGGTCTACAGTACACAACACGAGCTATTATAACCAGTTACCAAAATGTTGTTACAAACGGTCTTACACGCCACAACAAGAGCTATTATAACCAGTTATCAAAATGTTGTTACAAACGGTCTTACACCCCAGCTCCAAAGAAAGAAGTCTGTCGGGTACAGTGCGCGAAACTCTCTGCAATTTAGGAAAAAAAATGTTTCGTGAAAACCTGCAGATGTGCGTGGATGGGCTTTTCAGGGTTTAAAGTACACAACACGAGCTATGATAATCAGTTATCAAAATGTTGTTACAAACGGTCTTACACCCCAGCTCCAAAGAAAGAATTCTGTCGGGTACGATGCGCGATACTCTCTGCAATTTAGGAAAAAAAATTTCTTCGTGAAAACCTGCAGATGCGCGTCGATGGGCTTTTCAGCCTTTAAAGTACACAACAAGAGCTATTACAATCAGTTATCAAAATGTTGTTACACTCGGGCTTACACCCCAGCTCCAAAGAATGGAGTCTGTCGGGTACTGTGCGCGATACTCTCTGCAATTTAGGAAAACATTTTTTCCGTGAAAACCTGCAGATGTGCGTCAATGGGCTTTTCAGGGTTTAAAGTACACAACACGAGCTATGATAATCAGTTATCAAAATGTTGTTACAAACGGTCTTACACCCCAGCTCCAAAGGAAGAAGTCTGTCGGGTACGGTGCGCGATACTCTCTGCAATTTTAAAAAAAAATTGTTCGTGAAAACCTGCAGATGTGCGTCGATGGGCTTTTCAGGGTTGAAAGTACACAACAAGAGCTATTATAATCAGTTATCGTAATGTTGTTACAAACGGTGTTACACCCCAGCTCCAAAGAAAGGAGTCTGTCGGGTACTGTGCGCGATACTCCCTGCAATTTAGGAAAAAAATTTGTTCGTGAAAACCTGCAGATGTGCGTCGATGGGCTTTTCAGGGTTGAAAGTACACAACAAGAGCTATTATAATCAGTTATCGTAATGTTGTTACAAATGGTCTTACTCCCCAGCTCGAAAGAAAGATGTATGTCGGGTACAGTGCGCGATACTCTCTGCAATTTAGGAAAACATTTTTTTCGTGAAAACCTGCAGATGTGCGTCGATGGGCTTTCCAGAGTTTAAAGTACACAACAAGAGCTATTATAACCAGTTATCAAACTGTTGTTACAAATGGTCTTACATCCCAGCTCCAAAGAAAGATGTCTGTCGGGTACGGTGTGCGATACTCTCTGCAATTTAGGAAAAATTTTTTTCGTGAAAACCTGCATATGTGTGTCGATCAACTTTTCAGGGTTCGAAGAACACAACAAGAGCCATTATAATCAGTTATCAAAATGTTGTTGTAAACGGTCTTACACCCCAGCTCCAAAGAAAGAAGTCTGTCGGGTACGGTGCGCGATACTCTCTGCAATTTAGGAAACATTTTTTTTTCGTGAAAACCTGCAGATGTGCGTCGATGGGCTTTTCAGGCTTTAAAGTACACAACAAGAGCTATTATAGTCAGTTATCAAAATGTTGTTACAGATGGTCTTACACCCCAGCTCCAAAGAAAGAAGTCTGTCGGGTACGGTGTGCGATACTCTCTGCAATTTAGGAAACATTTTTTTTCGTGTAAACCTGCATATGTGTGTCGATCAACTTTCCAGGGTTTGAAGAACACAACAAGAGCTATTATAGTCAGTTATCAAAATGTTGTTACAAACGGTCTTACACCCCAGCTCCAATGAAAGAAGTCTGTCGAGTACGATGCGCGATACTCCCTGCAATTTAGGAAAAATTTTTTTTCGTGAAAACCTGCATATGTGTGTCAATCAACTTTTCAGGGTTTGAAGAACACAACAAGAGCTATTATAGTCAGTTATCAAAATGTTGTTACAAACGGTCTTACACGTCAGCTCCACAGATAGAAGTCTGTCGGGTACAGTGCGCGATACTCTGCAATTTAGGAAACCCTTTTTTTTGGCAAAACCTGCAGATGTGCGTCGATGGGATTTCCAGCGTTTAAAGTACATAACAAGAGCTATTATAATCAGTTATCGCAATGTTGTTACAAACGGTCTTACACCCCAGCTCCAAAGAAAGAAGTATGTCGGGTACAGTGCGCGATACTCTCTGCAATTTAGGAAAAAATTTTTTTCGTGAAAACCTGCAGATATGTGTCAATGAGCTTTTCAGGGTTTGAAGTACATAACAAGAGCTTTTATAATCAGTTACCGTAATGTTGTTACAAACGGTCTTACACCCCAGCTCCAAAGAAAGAAGTCTATCGGGTACGGTGCGCGATACTCTCTGCAATTTAGGAAACATTTTTTTTTTTTCGTGAAAACCTGCAGATATGCGTCAATGAGCTTTTCAGGGTTTGAAGTACATAACAAGAGCATTTATAATCAGTTATCGTAATGTTGTTACAAACGGTCTTACACCCCAGCTCCAAAGAAAGAAGTATGACGGGTACAGTGCGCGATACTCTCTGCAATTTAGGAAAAAATTTTTTTCGTGAAAACCTGCAGATATGTGTCAATGAGCTTTTCAGGGTTTGAAGTACATAACAAGAGCTTTTATAATCAGTTACCGTAATGTTGTTACAAACGGTCTTACACCCCAGCTCCAAAGAAAGAAGTCTATCGGGTACGGTGCGCGATACTCTCTGCAATTTAGGAAACATTTTTTTTTTCGTGAAAACCTGCAGATGTGCGTCGATGGGCTTTTCAGGGTTTAAAATACACAATAAGAGCTATTATAACCAGTTATCAAAATGTTGTTACAAATGGTCTTACACCCCAGCTCCAAAGAAGGAATTCTGTCGGGTTCGGTGCGCGATACTCTCTGCAATTTAGGAAAAATTTGTTTTCGTGAAAACCAGCAGATGTGCGTCGATGGGCTTTTCAGGGTTTAAAATACACAATAAGAGCTATTATAACCAGTTATCAAAATGATGTTACAAACGGTCTTACACCCCAGCTTCAAAGAAAGAATGTCGGGTACGGTGCGCGATACTCTGCAATTTAGGAAAAAAATTTTTTCGTCAAAACCTGCAGATGTGCGTCGATGGGCTCTTCAGGGCTTAAAGTACACAACAAGAACTATCATAATCAGTTATTAAAATGTTGTTACAAACGGTCTTACACCCCAGCTTCAAAGAAAGAATGTCGGGTACGGTGCGCGATACTCTGCAATTTAGGAAAAAAATTTTTTCGTGAAAACCTGCAGATGTGCGTCGATGGGCTTTCCAGAGTTTAAAGTACACAACAAGAGCTATTATAACCAGTTATCAAACTGTTGTTACAAATGGTCTTACATCCCAGCTCCAAAGAAAGAAGTCTGTCGGGTACGGTGTGCGATACTCTCTGCAATTTAGGATAAATTCTTTTTCGTGAAAACCTGCATATGTGTGTCGATCAACTTTTCAGAGTTTGAAGAACACAACAAGAGCCATTATAATCAGTTATCAAAATGTTGTTATAAACGGTCTTACGCCCCAGCTCCAAAGAAAGAGGTCTGTCGGGTACGGTGCGCGATACTCTCTGCAATTTAGGAAACATTTTTTTTTTCGTGAAAACCTGCAGATGTGCGTCGATGGGCTTTTCAGGGTTTAAAGTACACAACAAGAGCTATTATAGTCAGTTATCAAAATGTTATTACAGATGGTCTTACACCCCAGCTCCAAAGAAAGAAGTCTGTCGGGTACGGTGTGCGATACTCTCTGCAATTTAGGAAACATTTTTTTTCGTGAAAACCTGCATATGTGTGTCGATCAACTTTCCAGGGTTTGAAGAACACAACAAGAGCTATTATAGTCAGTTACCAAAATGTTGTTACAAACGGTCTTACACCTCAGCTCCACAGATAGAAGTCTGTCGGGTACAGTGCGCGATACTCTGCAATTTAGGAAACCCTTTTTTTTGGCAAAACCTGCAGATGTGCGTCGATGGGATTTTCAGCGTTTAAAGTACATAACAAGAGCTATTATAATCAGTTATCGTAATGTTGTTACAAACGGTCTTACACCCCAGCTCCAAAGAAAGAAGTATGTCGGGTACAGTGCGCGATACTCTCTGCAATTTAGGAAAAAAATTTTTTCGTGAAAACCTGCAGATATGCGTCAATGAGCTTTTCAGGGTTTGAAGTACATAACAAGAGCTTTTATAATCAGTTATCGTAGTGTTGTTACAAACGGTCTTACACCCCAGCTCCAAAGAAAGAAGTATGTCGGGTACAGTGCGCGATACTCTCTGCAACTTAGGAAAAAATTTTTTTCGTGAAGACCTGCAGATATGTGTCAATGAGCTTTTCAGGGGTTGAAGTACATAACAAGAGCTTTTATAATCAGTTATCGTAATGTTGTTACAAACGGTCTTACACCCCAGCTCCAAAGAAAGAAGTCTATCGGGTACGGTGCGCGATACTCTCTGCAATTTAGGAAACATTTTTTTTTTTCGTGAAAACCTGCAGATGTGCGTCGATGGGCTTTTCAGGGTTTAAAATACACAACACGAGCTATTATAACCAGTTATCAAAATGTTGTTACAAATGGTCTTACACCACAGCTCCAAAGAGAGAAGTCTGTCGGGTACGGTGCGCGATACTCTCTGCAATTTAGGAAAACTTTTTTTTCGTGAAAACCTGCAGGTGTGCGTCGATGGGCTTTCCAGGGTTTAAAGTACACAACAATAGCTATTATAACCAGTTATCAAAATGTTGTTACAAACGGTCTTAAACCCCAGCTCCAAAGAAAGGAGTCTGTCGGGTACGGTGCGCGATACTCTCTGCAATTTAGGAAAAAAATTTTTTCGTGAAAACCTGCAGATATGCGTCGATGGGCTTTTCAGGGTCTACAGTACACAACACGAGCTATTATAACCAGTTATCAAAATGTTGTTACAAACGGTCTTACACGCCACAACAAGAGCTATTATAACCAGTTATCAAAATGTTGTTACAAACGGTCTTACACCCCAGCTCCAAAGAAAGAAGTCTGTCGGGTACAGTGCGCGATACTCTCTGCAATTTAGGAAAAAAAATTTTTCGTGAAAACCTGCAGATGTGCGTGGATGGGCTTTTCAGGGTTTAAAGTACACAACACGAGCTATGATAATCAGTTATCAAAATGTTGTTACAAACGGTCTTACACCCCAGCTCCAAAGAAAGAATTCTGTCGGGTACAATGCGCGATACTCTCTGCAATTTAGGAAAAAAAAATTCTTCGTGAAAACCTGCAGATGCGCGTCGATGGGCTTTTCAGCCTTTAAAGTACACAACAAGAGCTATTACAATCAGTTATCAAAATGTTGTTACACTCGGGCTTACACCCCAGCTCCAAAGAAAGGAGTCTGTCGGGTACTGTGCGCGATACTCTCTGCAATTTAGGAAAACATTTTTTCCGTGAAAACCTGCAGATGTGCGTCAATGGGCTTTTCAGGGTTTAAAGTACACAACACGAGCTATGATAATCAGTTATCAAAATGTTGTTACAAACGGTCTTACACCCCAGCTCCACAGAAAGAAGTCTGTCGGGTACGGTGCGCGATACTCTCTGCAATTTAGGAAAAAAATTTGTTCGTGAAAACCTGCAGATGTGCGTCGATGGGCTTTTCAGGGTTGAAAGTACACAACAAGAGCTATTATAATCAGTTATCGTAATGTTGTTACAAACGGTGTTACACCCCAGCTCCAAAGGAAGGAGTCTGTCGGGTACTGTGCGCGATACTCCCTGCAATTTAGGAAAAAAATTTGTTCGTGAAAACCTGCAGATGTGCGTCGATGGGCTTTTCAGGGTTGAAAGTACACAACAAGAGCTATTATAATCAGTTATCGTAATGTTGTTACAAATGGTCTTACTCCCCAGCTCCAAAGAAAGAAGTATGTCGGGTACAGTGCGCGATACTCTCTGCAATTTAGGAAAACATTTTTTTCGTGAAAACCTGCAGATGTGCGTCGATGGGCTTTCCAGAGTTTAAAGTACACAACAAGAGCTATTATAACCAGTTATCAAACTGTTGTTACAAATGGTCTTACATCCCAGCTCCAAAGAAAGAAGTCTGTCGGGTACGGTGTGCGATACTCTCTGCAATTTAGGAAAAATTTTTTTTCGTGAAAACCTGCATATGTGTGTCGATCAACTTTTCAGGGTTTGAAGAACACAACAAGAGCCATTATAATCAGTTATCAAAATGTTGTTGTAAACGGTCTTACACCCCAGCTCCAAAGAAAGAAGTCTGTCGGGTACGGTGCGCGATACTCTCTGCAATTTAGGAAACATTTTTTTTTCGTGAAAACCTGCAGATGTGCGTCGATGGGCTTTTCAGGCTTTAAAGTACACAACAAGAGCTATTATAGTCAGTTATCAAAATGTTGTTACAGATGGTCTTACACCCCAGCTCCAAAGAAAGAAGTCTGTCGGGTACGGTGTGCGATACTCTCTGCAATTTAGGAAACATTTTTTTTCGTGTAAACCTGCATATGTGTGTCGATCAACTTTCCAGGGTTTGAAGAACACAACAAGAGCTAGTATAGTCAGTTATCAAAATGTTGTTACAAACGGTCTTACACCCCAGCTCCAATGAAAGAAGTCTGTCGGGTACGATGCGCGATACTCCCTGCAATTTAGGAAAAATTTTTTTTCGTTAAAACCTGCATATGTGTGTCAATCAACTTTTCAGGGTTTGAAGAACACAACAAGAGCTATTATAGTCAGTTATCAAAATGTTGTTACAAACGGTCTTACACGTCAGCTCCACAGATAGAAGTCTGTCGGGTACAGTGCGCGATACTCTGCAATTTAGGAAACCCTTTTTTTTGTCAAAACCTGCAGATGTGCGTCGATGGGATTTCCAGCGTTTGAAGTACATAACAAGAGCTTTTATAATCAGTTACCGTAATGTTGTTACAAACGGTCTTACACCCCAGCTCCAAAGAAAGAAGTCTATCGGGTACGGTGCGCGATACTCTCTGCAATTTAGGAAAAATTTGTTTTCGTGAAAACCTGCAGATGTGCGTCGATGGGCTTTTCAGGGTTTAAAATACACAATAAGAGCTATTATAACCAGTTATCAAAATGATGTTACAAATGGTCTTACACCCCAGCTCCAAAGAAGGAATTCTGTCGGGTACGTTGTGCGATACTCTCTGCAATTTAGGAAAAATTTTTTTTCGCTAAAACCTGCATATGTGTGTCGATCAAGTTTTCACGGTTTGAAGTACACAACAAGAGCCATTATAATCAGTTATCAAAATGTTGTTACAAACGGTCTTACACCCCAGCTTCAAAGAAAGAATGTCGGGTACGGTGCGCGATACTCTGCAATTTAGGAAAAAAATTTTTTCGTCAAAACCTGCAGATGTGCGTCGATGGGCTCTTCAGGGCTTAAAGTACACAACAAGAACTATCATAATCAGTTATCAAAATGTTGTTACAAACGGTCTTACACCCCAGCTTCAAAGAAAGAATGTCGGGTACGGTGCGCGATACTCTGCAATTTAGGAAAAAAATTTTTTCGTGAAAACCTGCAGATGTGCGTCGATGGGCTTTCCAGAGTTTAAAGTACACAACAAGAGCTATTATAACCAGTTATCAAACTGTTGTTACAAATGGTCTTACATCCCAGCTCCAAAGAAAGAAGTCTGTCGGGTACGGTGTGCGATACTCTCTGCAATTTAGGATAAATTTTTTTTCGTGAAAACCTGCATATGTGTGTCGATCAACTTTTCAGAGTTTGAAGAGCACAACAAGAGCCATTATAATCAGTTATCAAAATGTTGTTATAAACGGTCTTACGCCCCAGCTCCAAAGAAAGAGGTCTGTCGGGTACGGTGCGCGATACTCTCTGCAATTTAGGAAACATTTTTTTTTCGTGAAAACCTGCAGATGTGCGTCGATGGGCTTTTCAGGGTTTAAAGTACACAACAAGAGCTATTATAGTCAGTTATCAAAATGTTATTACAGATGGTCTTACACCCCAGCTCCAAAGAAAGAAGTCTGTCGGGTACGGTGTGCGATACTCTCTGCAATTTAGGAAACATTTTTTTTCGTGAAAACCTGCATATGTGTGTCGATCAACTTTCCAGGGTTTGAAGAACACAACAAGAGCTATTATAGTCAGTTACCAAAATGTTGTTACAAACGGTCTTACACCTCAGCTCCACAGATAGAAGTCTGTCGGGTACAGTGCGCGATACTCTGCAATTTAGGAAACCCTTTTTTTTTGGCAAAACCTGCAGATGTGCGTCGATGGGATTTTCAGCGTTTAAAGTACATAACAAGAGCTATTATAATCAGTTATCGTAATGTTGTTACAAACGGTCTTACACCCCAGCTCCAAAGAAAGAAGTATGTCGGGTACAGTGCGCGATACTCTCTGCAATTTAGGAAAAAAATTTTTTCGTGAAAACCTGCAGATATGCGTCAATGAGCTTTCCAGGGTTTGAAGTACATAACAAGAGCTTTTATAATCAGTTATCGTAATGTTGTTACAAACGGTCTTACACCCCAGCTCCAAAGAAAGAAGTCTATCGGGTACGGTGCGCGATACTCTCTGCAATTTAGGAAACATTTTTTTTTTTCGTGAAAACCTGCAGATGTGCGTCGATGGGCTTTTCAGGGTTTAAAATACACAATAAGAGCTATTATAACCAGTTATCAAAATGTTGTTACAAATGGTCTTACACCCCAGCTCCAAAGAAGGAATTCTGTCGGGTACGGTGCGCGATACTCTCTGCAATTTAGGAAAAATTTGTTTTCGTGAAAACCTGCAGATGTGCGTCGATGGGCTTTTCAGGGTTTAAAATACACAATAAGAGCTATTATAACCAGTTATCAAAATGTTGTTACAAATTGTCTTACACCCCAGCTCCAAAGAAGGAATTCTGTCGGGTACGTTGTGCGATACTCTCTGCAATTTAGGAAAAATTTTTTTTCGCGAAAACCTGCATATGTGTGTCGATCAACTTTTCACGGTTTGAAGTACACAACAAGAGCCATTATAATCAGTTATCAAAATGTTGTTACAAACGGTCTTACACCCCAGCTTCAAAGAAAGAATGTCGGGTACGGTGCGCGATACTCTGCAATTTAGGAAAAAATTTTTTTCGTGAAAACCTGCAGATGTGCGCCGATGGGCTCTTCAGGGCTTAAAGTACACAACAAGAACTATCATAATCAGTTATCAAAATGTTGTTACAAACGGTCTTACACCCCAGCTTCAAAGAAAGAATGTCGGGTACGGTGCGCGATACTCTGCAATTTAGGAAAATATTTTTTTCGTGAAAACCTGCAGATGTGCGTCGATGGGCTCTTCAGGGTTTAAAGTACACAACAAGAACTATCATAATCATTTATCAAAATGTTGTTACAAACGGTCTTACACCCCAGCTCCAAAGAAATAGGTCTGTCGGGTACGGTGCGCGATACTCTCTGCAATTTAGGAAAAATTTGTTTTCGTGAAAACCTGCAGATGTGCGTCGATGGGCTTTTCAGGGTTTAAAGTACACAACAAGAGCTATGATAATCAGTTATCGTAATGTTGTTACAAATGGTGTTACACCCCAGCTCCAAAGAAAGAAGTCTGTCGGGTACGGTGCGCGATACTCTCTGCAATTTAGGAAAAAATTTTTTCGTGAAAACCTGCAGATGTGCGTCGATGGGCTTTTTAGGGTTTAAAGTACACAACAATAGCTATTATAACCAGTTATCAAAATGTTGTTACAAACGGTCTTACACCCCAGCTCCAAAGAAAGAAATCTGTCGGGTACGGTGCGCGATACTCTCTGCAATTTAGGAAAAATTTGTTTTCGTGAAAACCTGCAGATATGCGTCGATGGGCTTTTTAGGGTATAAAGTACACAACAAGAGCTATGATAATCAGATATCGTAATGTTGTTACAAATGGTGTTACACCCCAGCTCCAAAGAAAGAAGTCTGTCGGGTACGTTGTGCGATACTCTCTGCAATTTAGGAAAATTCTTTTTCGCGAAAACCTGCATATGTGTGTCGATCAACTTTTCACGGTTTGAAGTGCACAAGAAGAGCCATTATAATCAGTTATCAAAATGTTGTTACAAACGGTCTTACACCCCAGCTTCAAAGAAAGAATGTCGGGTACGGTGCGCGATACTCTGCAAATATGTGTGTCGATCAACTTTTCAGGGCTTGAAGAACACAACAAGAGCCATTATAATCAGTTATCAAAATGTTGTTGTAAACGGTCTTACACCCCAGCTCCAAAGAAAGAAGTCTGTCGGGTACGGTGCGCGATACTCTCTGCAATTTAGGAAACATTTTTTTTTTTCGTGAAAACCTGCAGATGTGCGTCGATGGGCTTTTGAGGCTTTAAAGTACACAACAAGAGCTATTATAGTCAGTTATCAAAATGTTGTTACAGATGGTCTTACACCCCAGCTCCAAAGAAAGAAGTCTGTCGGGTACGGTTTGCGATACTCTCTGCAATTTAGGAAACATTTTTTTTCGTGTAAACCTGCATATGTGTGTCGATCAACTTTCCAGGGTTTGAAGAACACAACAAGAGCTAGTATAGTCAGTTATCGCAATGTTGTTACAAACGGTCTTACACCCCAGCTCCAAAGAAAGAAGTATGTCGGGTACAGTGCGCGATACTCTCTGCAATTTAGGAAAAAATTTTTTTCGTGAAAACCTGCATATGTGTGTCAATCAACTTTTCAGGGTTTGAAGAACACAACAAGAGCTATTATAGTCAGTTATCAAAATGTTGTTACAAACGGTCTTACACGTCAGCTCCACAGATAGAAGTCTGTCGGGTACAGTGCGCGATACTCTGCAATTTAGGAAAAAATTTTTTTCGTGAAAACCTGCAGATATGTGTCAATGAGCTTTTCAGGGTTTGAAGTACATAACAAGAGCTTTTATAATCAGTTACCGTAATGTTGTTACAAACGGTCTTACACCCCAGCTCCAAAGAAAGAAGTCTATCGGGTACGGTGCGCGATACTCTCTGCAATTTAGGAAACATTTTTTTTTTCGTGAAAACCTGCACATATGCGTCAATGAGCTTTTCAGGGTTTGAGGTACATAACAAGAGCTTTTATAATCAGTTATCGTAATGTTGTTACAAACGGTCTTACACCCCAGCTCCAAAGAAAGAAGTATGACGGGTACAGTGCGCGATACTCTCTGCAATTTAGGAAAAAGTTTTTTCGTGAAAACCTGCAGATATGTGTCAATGAGCTTTTCAGGGTTTGAAGTACATAACAAGAGCTTTTATAATCAGTTACCGTAATGTTGTTACAAACGGTCTTACACCCCAGCTCCAAAGAAAGATGTCTATCGGGTACGGTGCGCGATACTCTCTGCAATTTAGGAAACATTTTTTTTTTTCGTGAAAACCTGCAGATGTGCGTCGATGGGCTTTTCAGGGTTTAAAATACACAATAGGAGCTATTATAACCAGTTATCAAAATGTTGTTACAAATGGTCTTACACCCCAGCTCCAAAGAAGGAATTCTGTCGGGTACGGTGCGCGATACTCTCTGCAATTTAGGAAAAATTTGTTTTCGTGAAAACCTGCAGATGTGCGTCGATGGGCTTTTCAGGGTTTAAAATACACAATAAGAGCTATTATAACCAGTTATCAAAATGATGTTACAAATGGTCTTACACCCCAGCTCCAAAGAAGGAATTCTGTCGGGTACGTTGTGCGATACTCTCTGCAATTTAGGAAAATTTTTTTTTCGCTAAAACCTGCATATGTGTGTCGATCAACTTTTCACGGTTTGAAGTACACAACAAGAGCCATTATAATCAGTTATCAAAATGTTGTTACAAACGGTCTTACACCCCAGCTTCAAAGAAAGAATGTCGGGTACGGTGCGCGATACTCTGCAATTTAGGAAAAAAATTTTTTCGTGAAAACCTGCTGATGTGCGTCGATGGGCTCTTCAGGGTTTAAAGTACACAACAAGAACTATCATAATCATTTATCAAAATGTTGTTACAAACGGTCTTACACCCCAGCTCCAAAGAAAGAATTCTGTCGGGTACGATGCGCGATACTCTCTGCAATTTAGGAAAAAAAATTTCTTCGTGAAAACCTGCAGATGCGCGTCGATGGGCTTTTCAGCCTTTAAAGTACACAATAAGAGCTATTACAATCAGTTATCAAAATGTTGTTACACTCGGGCTTACACCCCAGCTCCAAAGAAAGGAGTCTGTCGGGTACTGTGCGCGATACTCTCTGCAATTTAGGAAAACATTTTTTCCGTGAAAACCTGCAGATGTGCGTCAATGGGCTTTTCAGGGTTTAAAGTACACAACACGAGCTATGATAATCAGTTATCAAAATGTTGTTACAAACGGTCTTACACCCCAGCTCCAAAGAAAGGAGTCTGTCGGGTACTGTGCGCGATACTCTCTGCAATTTAGGAAAACAATTTTTCCGTGAAAACCCGCAGATCTGCGTCAATGGGCTTTTCAGGGTTTAAATTACACAACAAGAACTATGATAATCAGTTATCAAAATGTTGTTACAAACGGTGTTACACCCCAGCTCCAAAGAAAGGTGTCTGTCGGGTACTGTGCGCGATACTCCCTGCAATTTAGGAAAAAAATTTGTTCGTGAAAACCTGCAGATATGCGTCGATGGGCTTTTCAGGGTTGAAAGTACACAACAAGAGCTATTATAATCAGTTATCGCAATGTTGTTACAAACGGTCTTACTCCCCAGCTCCAAAGAAAGAGGTATGTCGGGTACAGTGCGCGATACTCTCTGCAATTTAGGAAAAAATTTTTTTCGTGAAAACCTGCAGATGTGCGTCGATGGGCTTTCCAGAGTTTAAAGTACACAACAAGAGCTATTATAACCAGTTATCAAACTGTTGTTACAAATGGTCTTACATCCCAGCTCCAAAGAAAGAGGTCTGTCGGGTACGGTGTGCGATACTCTCTGCAATTTAGGATAAATTTTTTATCGTGAAAACCTGCATATGTGTGTCGATCAACTTTTCAGAGTTTGAAGAACACAACAAGAGCCATTATAATCAGTTATCAAAATGTTGTTATAAACGGTCTTACACCCCAGCTCCAAAGAAAGAAGTCTGTCGGGTACGGTGCGCGATACTCTCTGCAATTTAGGAAACATTTTTTTTCGTGAAAACCTGCAGATGTGCGTCGATGGGCTTTTCAGGGTTTAAAGTACACAACAAGAGCTATTATAGTCAGTTATCAAAATGTTATTACAGATGGTCTTACACCCCAGCTCCAAAGAAAGAAGTCTGTCGGGTACGGTGTGCGATACTCTCTGCAATTTAGGAAACATTTTTTTTCGTGAAAACCTGCATATGTGTGTCGATCAACTTTCCAGGGTTTGAAGAACACAACAAGAGCTATTATAGTCAGTTACCAAAATGTTGTTACAAACGGTCTTACACCTCAGCTCCACAGATAGAAGTCTGTCGGGTACAGTGCACGATACTCTGCAATTTAGGAAACCCTTTTTTTTGGCAAAACCTGCAGATGTGCGTCGATGGGATTTTCAGCGTTTAAAGTACATAACAAGAGCTATTATAATCAGTTATCGTAATGTTGTTACAAACGGTCTTACACCCCAGCTCCAAAGAAAGAAGTATGTCGGGTACAGTGCGCGATACTCTCTGCAATTTAGGAAAAAATTTTTTTCGTGAAAACC
>CAVLJG010000006.1:50443267-50480054 GCA_963669975.1 Acanthoscelides obtectus | reverse complement strand
CTCACGAAAAAAATGTTTTCCTAAATCGCAGAGAGTATCGCGCATCGTACCCGACAGACTTCTTTCTTTGGAGCTGGGGTGTAAGGCCGTTTGTAACATTACGATAACTGACTAAAAGCTCCTGTTGTGTGCTTTGAACCCTGGAAAGCCCATCGACGCACATCTGCAGGTTTTCACGAAAAAATTTTTCCTAAATTGCAGAGGGTATCGCACACCGTACCCGACAGACTTCTTTCTTTGGAGCTGGGGTGTAAGACCATCTGTAGAAACATTTTGATAACTGGTTATAATAGCTCTTGTTGTGTACTTTAAACCCTGAAAGCCCATCGACGCACATCTGCAGGTTTTCACGAAAATTTTTTTCCTAAATTGCAGAGAGTATCGGGCACTGTACCCGACAGACTTCTTCTTTGGAGCTGGTGTGTAAGACCGTTTGTAACAACATTTTGATAACTGGTTATAATAGCTCTAGTTTGTGGCGTGTAAGACCGTTTGTAACAACATTTTGATAACTGGTTATAATAGCTATTGTTGTGTACTTTAAACCCTGAAAAGCCCATCGACGCACATCTGCAGGTTTTCACGAAACAAATTTTTCCTAACTTGCAGAGAGTATCGCGCACCGTACCCGACAGACCTCTTTCTTTGGAGCTGGGGTGTAACACCATTTGTAACAACATTACGATAACTGATTATCATAGCTCTTGTTGTGTACTTTAAACCCTGAAAAGCCCATCGACGCACATCTGCAGGTTTTCACGAAAACAAATTTTTCCTAAATTGCAGAGAGTTTCGCACAACGTACCCGACAGAATTCCTTCTTTGGAGCTGGGGTGTAAGACCATTTGTAACGACATTTTGATAACTGGTTATAATAGCTCTTATTGTGTATTTTAAACCCTGAAAAGCCCATCGACGCACATCTGCAGGTTTTCACGAAAACAAATTTTTCCTAAATTGCAGAGAGTATCGCGCACCGTACCCGACAGAATTCCTTCTTTGGAGCTGGGGTGTAAGACCATTTGTAACAACATTTTGATAACTGGTTATAATAGCTCTTATTGTGTATTTTAAACCCTGAAAAGCCCATCGACGCACATCTGCAGGTTTTCACGAAAAAAAAATGTTTCCTAAATTGCAGAGAGTATCGCGCACCGTACCCGATAGACTTCTTTCTTTGGAGCTGGGGTGTAAGACCGTTTGTAACAACATTACGATAACTGATTATAAAAGCTCTTGTTATGTACTTCAAACCCTGAAAGCTCATTGACACATATCTGCAGGTTTTCACGAAAAAAATTTTTTCCTAAATTGCAGAGAGTATCGCGCACTGTACCCGACATACTTCTTTCTTTGGAGCTGGGGTGTAAGACCGTTTGTAACAACATTACGATAACTGATTATAATAGCTCTTGTTGTGTACTTTAAACCCTGAAAATCCCATCGACGTACATCTGCAGGTTTTGCCAAAAAAAGGGTTTCCTAAATTGCAGAGTATCGCGCACTGTACCCGACAGACTTCTATCTGTGAAGCTGAGGTGTAAGACCGTTTGTAACAACATTTTGATAACTGGTTATAATAGCTCTTGTTGTGTTACTTTAAACCCTGAAAAGCCAATCGACAGCACATCTGCAGGTTTTCACGAAAAAAATTTTTCCTAAATGCAGAGAGTATCGCGCACCGTACCCGACAGACTTCTTTCTTTGGAGCTGGGGTGTAAGACCTTTGTAACAACATTTGATAACTGGTTATAATAGCTCGTGTTGTGTACTTTTAAACCCTGAAAAGCCCATCGACGCACATCTGCAGGTTTTCACGAAAACAAATTTTTCCTAAATTGCAGAGAGTATCGCGCACCGTACCCGACAGACTTCTTTCTTTGGAGCTGGGGTGTAAGACCGTTTGTAACAACATTACGATAACTGATTATCATAGCTCTTGTTGTGTACTTTAAACCCTGAAAAGCCCATCGACGCACATCTGCAGGTTTCACGAAAACAAATTTTTCCTAAATTGCAGAGAGTATCGCGCACCGTACCCGACAGACTTATTCTTTGGAGCTGGGGTGTAAGACCGTTTGTAACAACATTTGATAAATGATTATGATAGTTCTTGTTGTGTACTTTAAACCCTGAAAAGCCCATCGACGCACATCTGCAGGTTTTCACGAAAACAAATTTTTTCCTAAATTGCAGAGTATCGCGCACCGTACCCGACATTCTTTCTTTGAAGCTGGGGTGTAAGACCGTTTGTAACAACATTTTGATAACTGATTATGATAGTGCTTGTTGTGTACTTTAAGCCCTGAAGAGCCCATCGACGCACATCTGCAGGTTTTCACGAAAAAAATTTTCCTAAATTGCAGAGTATCGCGCACCGTACCCGACATTCTTTCTTTGGAGCTGGGTGTAAGACCGTTTGTAACAAACATTTTGATAACTGGTTATAATAGTCTTTGTTGTGTACTTTCAACCCTGAAAAGCCATCGACACACATCTGCAGGTTTTCACGAAAAAAATGTTTTCCTAAATTGCAGAGAGTATCGCGCATCGTACCAGCCAGACTTCTTTCTTTGGAGCTGGGGTGTCAGACCGTTTATAACAACATTTGATAACTGATTATAAAGCTCGTGTTGTGTACTTTAAACCCTGAAAAGCCCATTGGACGCACATCTGCAGGTTTTCACGAAAAAAAATTCCTAAATTGCAGAGAGTATCGCGCATCGTACCCGACAGACTTCTTTCTTTGGAGCTGGGGTGTAAGACCGTTTGTAACAGCATTACGATAACTGATTATAATAGCTTGTGTTGTGTACTTTAAATCCTGAAAAGCCCATTGGCGCACATCTGCAGGTTTTCACGAAAAAAATGTTTTCCTAAATTGCAGAGAGTATCGCGCACCGTACCCGACAGACTTCTTTCTTTGGAGCTGGGGTGTAACATCGTTTGTAACAACATTACGATAACTGATTGTAATAGCTATTGTTGTGTAATTTAAACCCTGAAAAGCCCATCGACGCACATCTGCAGTTTCACGAAAAAAATGTTTCCTAAATTGCAGAGAGTATCGCGCACCAGTACCCGACAGACTCTTTCTTTGGAGCTGGGGTGTAAGACCGTTTGTAACAACATTACGATAACTGATTAATATAGCTCTTGTTGTGTACTTTACCAAACCTGAAAAGCCCATCGACGCCATCTGCAGGTTTTCACGAACAACAAATTTTTTTTCCTAAATTGCAGAGAGTATCGCGCACCGTTACCCGACAGACTTCTTTCTTTGGAGCTGGGGTGTAAGACCGTTGTAACAACATTTTGATAATGATTATAATAGCTCTGTGTGTATACTTTAAACCCTGAAAAGCCCATCGACGCACATCTGCAGGTTTTCACGAAAACAAATTTTCCTAAATTGCAGAGAGTATCGCGCATCGTACCCGACAGACTTCTTTCTTTGGAGCTGGGGTGTAAGAACGTTTGTAACAACATTACGATAACTGATTATAATAGCCCTTGTTGTGTAATTTAAACCCTGAAAAGCCCATCGACGCACATCTACAAGTTTTCACGAAAACATTTCTTCCTAAATTGCAGAGAGTATCGCGCACCGTACCCGACAGACTTCTTTCTTTGGAGCTGGGGTGTAAGACCGCTTGTAACAACATTTTGATAACTGCTTATAATAGCTCTTGTTGTGTACTTTAAACCCTGAAAAGCCCATCGACGCACATCTGCAGGTTTTCACGAAAAAATTGTTTCTAAATTGCAGAGAGTATCGCGCATCGTACCCGACAGACTTCTTTCTTGGAGCTGGGGTGTAAGACCGTTTGTAACAACATTACGATAACTGATTATAATAGCTCTTGTTGTGTACTTTAAACCCTGAAAAGCCCATCGACGCACATCTGCAGGTTTTCACGAAAAAAAATTTTTCCTAAATTGCAGAGAGTATCGCGCACCGTACCCGACAGACCTCTTTCTTTGGAGCTGGGGTGTAAGACCGCTTGTAACAACATTTTGATAACTGCTTATAATAGCTCTTGTTGTGTACTTCAAACCCTGAAAAGCCCATCGACGCACATCTGCAGATTTTCACGAAAAAAATTGTTTCCTAAATTGCAGAGAGTATCGCGCATCGTACCAGACAGACTTCTTTCTTTGGAGATGGGGTGTAAGACCGTTTGTAGCAACATGTCTATAACTGATTATAATAGCTCGTGTTGTGTACTTTAAACCCTGAAAAGCTCATCGACGCACATCTGCAGGTTTTCACGAAAAAAAAAATGTTTCCTAAATTGCAGAGAGTATCGCGCACCGTACCCGACAGACTTCTTTCTTTGGAGATGAGGTGTAAGACCGTTTGTAACAACATTACGATAACTGATTATAATAGCTCTTGTTGTGTACTTTAAACCCTGAAAAGCCCATCGACGCACATCTGCAGGTTTTCACGAAAAAAATTTTTCCTAAATTGCAGAGAGTATCGCGCACCGTACCCGACAGACTTCTTTCTTTGGAGCTGGGGTGTAAGCCCGTTTGTAACAACATTACGATACTGATTATAATAGCTCTTGCTGTGTACTTTAAACCCTGAAAAGCTCATCGACGCACATCTGCGGTTTTCACGAAAAAAAAGTTTTCCTAAATTGCAGAGGTATCGCGCATCGTACCCGACAGACTCCTTTCTTTGGAGCTGGGGTGTAAGCCCGTTTGTAACAACATTTTGATAACTGATTGTAATAGCTCTTGTTGTGTACTTTAAACCCTGAAAAGCCCATCGACGCACATCTGCAGGTTTTCACGAAACATTTTTTTCCTAAATTGCAGAGAGTATCGCGCATCGTACCCGACAGACTTCTTTCTTTGGAGCTGGGGTGTAAGACCGTTTGTAACAACATTTTGATAACTGATTATAATAGCTCTTGTTGTGTACTTTAAACCCTGAAAAGCCCATCGACGCACATCTGCAGGTTTTCACGAAAAATTTTTTTCCTAAATTGCAGAGAGTATCGCGCACCGTACCCGACAGACTTCTTTCTTTGGAGCTTGGGTTGTAAGCCCGTTTGTAACAACATTACGATAACTGATAATAATAGCTCTTGTTGTGTACTTTAAACCCTGAAAATCCATCGACGCACATCTGCAGGTTTTCACGAAAAAAAATGTTTCCTAAATTGCAGAGAGTATCGCGCACCGTACCCGACAGACTTCTTTCTTTGGAGATGGGGTGTAAGACCGTTTGTAACAACATTTTGATAACTGATTATAATAGCTCTTGTTGTGTACTTTAAACCCTGAAAAGCTCATCGACGCACATCTGCAGGTTTTCACGAAAAAAAATGTTTCCTAAATTGCAGAGAGTATCGCGCACCGTACCCGACAGACTTCTTTCTTTGGAGCTGGGGTGTAAGACCGTTTGTAACAACATTTTGATAACTGATTATAATAGCTCTTGTTGTGTACTTTAAACCCTGAAAAGCCCATCGACCGCACATCTGCAGGTTTTCACGAAAAAATTTTTTCCTAAATTGCAGAGAGTATCGCGCATCGTACCCGACAGACTTCTTTCTTTGGAGCTGGGGTGTAAGACCGTTTGTAACAACATTTTGATAACTGATTATAATAGCTCTTGTTGTGTACTTTAAACCCTGAAAAGCCCATCGACGCACATCTGCAGGTTTTCACGAAAAACAAGGTTTTCCTAAATTGCAGAGAGTATCGCGCACTGTACCCTACAGACTTCTTTCTTTGGAGCTGGGGTGTAAGACCGTTTGTAACAACATTTTGATAAATGACTTATAATAGCTCTTGTTGTGTACTTTAAACCCTGAAAAGCCCATCGACGCACATTTGCAGGTTTTCACGAAAAAAATGTTTTCCTAAATTGCAGAGAGTATCGCGCATCGTACCCGACAGACTTCTTTCTTTGGAGCTGGGGTGTAAGGCCGTTTGTAACAACATTACGATAACTGACTATAATAGCTCTTGTTGTGTACTTTAAACCCTGAAAAGCCCATCGACGCACATCTGCAGGTTTTCACGAAAAAAATTTTTTCCTAAATTGCAGAGGTATCGCGCACCGTACCCGACAGACTTCTTTCTTTGGAGCTGGGGTGTAAGACCGTTTGTAACAACATTTTGATAACTGATTATAATAGCTCTTGTTGTGTACTTTAAACCCTGAAAAGCCCATCGACGCACATCTGCAGGTTTTCACGAAAAAAAAATGTTTCCTAAATTGCAGAGAGTATCGCGCACCGTACCCGACAGACTTCTTTCTTTGGAGCTGGGGTGTAAGACCGTTTGTAACAACATTAGGATAACTGATTATAATAGCTCTTGTTGTGTACTTTAAACCCTGAAAAGCCCATCGACGCACATCTGCAGGTTTTCACGAAAAAATTTTTCCTAAATTGCAGAGAGTATCGCGCATCAGTACCAGACAGACTTCCTTTCTTGGAGCTGGGGTGTAAAACGTTTTGAACCACATTTTGATAACTGATTATAATAGCTCGTGTTGTGTTACTTTAAACCCTGAAAAGCCCATTGACGCACATCTGAAGTTTTCACGAAAAAATTTTTTCCTAATTGCAGAGAGTATCGCGCACAGGGACCCGACTCAGCCTTCTTCTTTGGAGCTGGGGTGTAAGCCGTTTGTAACAACATTTATATAACTGATTGTAATAGCTCTTGTTGTGTACTTTAAAACCTGAAAAGCCATCGACGCGCATCTGCAGGTTTTCACGAAAAAATTTGTTCCTAAATTGCAGAGAGTATCGCGCATCGTACCCGACAGAATTCTTTCTTTGGAGCTGGGGTGTAAGACCGTTTGTAACAACATTTTGAATAACTGGATTATAATAGCTCTTGTTGTGTACTTTAAACCCTGAAAAGCCCATCGACGCACATCTGCAGGTTTTCACGAACAAATTTTTTCCTAAATTGCAGAGAGTATCGCGCACCGTACCCGACAGACTTCTTCTTTGGAGCTGGGGTGTAAGACCATTTGTAACAACATTTTGATAACTGATTATAATAGCTCTTGTTGTTGTACTTTAAACCCTGAAAAGCCATCGACGCACATCTGCAGGTTTTCACGAAAAAAAATTTTTCCTAAATTGCAGAGAGTATCGCGCACCGTACCCGACAGACTTCTTTCTTTGGAGCTGGGGTGTAAGACCAGTTTGTAACAACATTTCGATAACTGATTATAATAGCTCTTGTTGTGTACTTTAAACCCTGAAAAGCCCATTCGACGCACATCTGCAGGTTTTCACGAAACAAATTTTTCCTAAATTGCAGAGAGTATCGCGCACCGTACCCGACAGACTTCTTTCTTTGGAGCTGGGGTGTAAGACCATTTGTAACAACATTACGATAACTGATTATCATAGCTCTTGTTGTGTACTTTAAACCCTGAAAAGCCCATCGACGCACATCTGCAGGTTTTCACGAAAAAAATTTTTCCTAAATTGCAGAGAGTATCGCGCACCGTACCCGACAGACTTCTTTCTTTGGAGCTGGGGTGTAAGACCGTTTGTAACAACATTTTGATAACTGATTATAATAGTTCTTGTTGTGTACTTTAAACCCTGAAGAGCCCATCGACGCACATCTGCAGGTTTTCACGAAAAAAATTTTTTCCTAAATTGCAGAGTATCGCGCACCGTACCCGACAGACTTCTTTCTTTGAGCTGGGGTGTAAGACCGTTTGTAACAACATTTTGATAACTGATTATAATAGCTCTTGTTGTGTACTTTAAGCCCTGAAAAGCCCATCGACGCACATCTGCAGGTTTTCACGAAAAAAAATTTTTCCTAAATTGCAGAGTATCGCGCACCGTACCCGACATTCTTTCTTTGGAGCTGGGATGTAAGACCATTTGTAACAACAGTTTGATATCTGGTTATAATAGCTTTTGTTGTGTACTTTCAACCCTGAAAAGCCCATCGACGCACATCTGCAGGTTTTCACGAACAAATTTTTTTCCTAAATTGCAGGGAGTATCGCGCACAGTACCCGACAGACTCCTTTCTTTGGAGCTGGGGTCTAACACCGATTGCAACAACATTACGATAACTGATTATAATAGCTCTTGTTGTGTACTTTAAACCCTGAAAAGCCCATCGACGCACATCTGCAGGTTTTCACGAAACAAATCTTTTCCTAAATTGCAGGGAGTATCGCGCACCGTACCCGACAGACTTCTTTCTTTGGAGCTGGGGTGTAAGACCGTTTATAACAACATTTTGATAACTGATTATAATGGCTCTTGTTGTGTACTTTAAACTCTGGAAAGCCCATCGACGCACATCTGCAGGTTTTCACGAAAAAAATTTTTCCTAAATTGCAGAGAGTATCGCGCACTGTACCCGACAGACTTCTTTCTTTGGAGCTGGGGGTAAGACCGTTTGTAACAACATTTCGATAACTGATTATAATAGCTCTTGTTGTGTACTTTAAACCCTGAAAAGCCCATCGACGCACATCTGCAGGTTTTCACGAAAAAAATGTTTTCCTAAATTGCAGAGAGTATCGCGCACGTACCCGACAGACTTCTTTCTTTGGAGCTGGGGTGTAAGACCGTTTGTAACAACATTTTGATAACTGATTATAATAGCTCTTGTTGTGTACTTTAAACCCTGAAAAGCCCATCGACGCACATCTGCAGGTTTTCACGAAAAAAATTTTTCCTAAATTGCAGAGAGTATCGCGCACCGTACCCGACAGACTTCTTTCTTTGGAGCTGGGGTGTAAGACCGTTTGTAACAACATTACGATAACTGATTATAATAGCTCTTGTTGTGTACTTTAAACCCTGAAAAGCCCATCGACGCACATCTGCAGGTTTTCACGAAAAAAATTTTTCCTAAATTGCAGAGAGTATCGCGCACCGTACCCGACAGACTTCTTTCTTTGGAGCTGGGTGTAAGACCGTTTGTAACAACATTTGATAACTGATTATAATAGCTCTTGTTGTGTACTTTAAACCCTGAAAAGCCCATCGACGCACATCTGCAGGTTTTCACGAAAAAAATGTTTCCTAAATTGCAGAGAGTATCGCGCACCGTACCCGACAGACTTCTTTCTTTGGAGCTGGGGTGTAAGACCGTTTGTAACAACATTTGATAACTGATTATAATAGCTCTTGTTGTGTACTTTAAACCCTGAAAAGCCCATCGACGCACATCTGCAGGTTTTCACGAAAAAAATGTTTCCTAAATTGCAGAGAGTATCGCGCACCGTACCCGACAGACTTCTTTCTTTGGAGCTGGGGTGTAAGACCGTTTGTAACAACATTTTGATAACTGATTATAATAGCTCTTGTTGTGTACTTTAAACCCTGAAAAGCCCATCGACGCACATCTGCAGGTTTTCACGAAAAAAATTTTTTCCTAAATTGCAGAGAGTATCGCGCACCGTACCCGACAGACTTCTTTCTTTGGAGCTGGGGTGTAAGACCGTTTGTAACAACATTTTGATAACTGATTATAATAGCTCTTGTTGTGTACTTTAAACCCTGAAAAGCCCATCGACGCACATCTGCAGGTTTTCACGAAAAAAAATGTTTCCTAAATTGCAGAGAGTATCGCGCACCGTACCCGACAGACTTCTTTCTTTGGAGCTGGGGTGTAAGACCGTTTGTAACAACATTTTGATAACTGATTATAATAGCTCTTGTTGTGTACTTTAAACCCTGAAAAGCCCATCGACGCACATCTGCAGGTTTTCACGAAAAAAATTTTTCCTAAATTGCAGAGAGTATCGCGCACCGTACCCGACAGACTTCTTTCTTTGGAGCTGGGGTGTAAGACCGTTTGTAACAACATTTTGATAACTGATTATAATAGCTCTTGTTGTGTACTTTAAACCCTGAAAAGCCCATCGACGCACATCTGCAGGTTTTCACGAAAAAAATTGTTTCCTAAATTGCAGAGAGTATCGCGCACCGTACCCGACAGACTTCTTTCTTTGGAGCTGGGGTGTAAGACCGTTTGTAACAACATTTTGATAACTGATTATAATAGCTCTTGTTGTGTACTTTAAACCCTGAAAAGCCCATCGACGCACATCTGCAGGTTTTCACGAAAAAAATTTTTCCTAAATTGCAGAGAGTATCGCGCACCGTACCCGACAGACTTCTTTCTTTGGAGCTGGGGTGTAAGACCGTTTGTAACAACATTACGATAACTGATTATAATAGCTCTTGTTGTGTACTTTAAACCCTGAAAAGCCCATCGACGCACATCTGCAGGTTTTCACGAAAAAAATTTTTCCTAAATTGCAGAGAGTATCGCGCACCGTACCCGACAGACTTCTTTCTTTGGAGCTGGGGTGTAAGACCGTTTGTAACAACATTTTGATAACTGATTATAATAGCTCTTGTTGTGTACTTTAAACCCTGAAAAGCCCATCGACGCACATCTGCAGGTTTTCACGAAAAAAATTTTTCCTAAATTGCAGAGAGTATCGCGCACCGTACCCGACAGACTTCTTTCTTTGGAGCTGGGGTGTAAGACCGTTTGTAACAACATTTTGATAACTGATTATAATAGCTCTTGTTGTGTACTTTAAACCCTGAAAAGCCCATCGACGCACATCTGCAGGTTTTCACGAAAAAAAATGTTTCCTAAATTGCAGAGAGTATCGCGCACCGTACCCGACAGACTTCTTTCTTTGGAGCTGGGGTGTAAGACCGTTTGTAACAACATTTTGATAACTGATTATAATAGCTCTTGTTGTGTACTTTAAACCCTGAAAAGCCCATCGACGCACATCTGCAGGTTTTCACGAAAAAAAATTTTTCCTAAATTGCAGAGAGTATCGCGCACCGTACCCGACAGACTTCTTTCTTTGGAGCTGGGGTGTAAGACCGTTTGTAACAACATTACGATAACTGATTATAATAGCTCTTGTTGTGTACTTTAAACCCTGAAAAGCTCATCGACGCACATCTGCAGGTTTTCACGAAAAAAAAGTTTTCCTAAATTGCAGAGAGTATCGCGCACCGTACCCGACAGACTTCTTTCTTTGGAGCTGGGGTGTAAGACCGTTTGTAACAACATTTTGATAACTGATTATAATAGCTCTTGTTGTGTACTTTAAACCCTGAAAAGCCCATCGACGCACATCTGCAGGTTTTCACGAAAAAATTTTTTCCTAAATTGCAGAGAGTATCGCGCACCGTACCCGACAGACTTCTTTCTTTGGAGCTGGGGTGTAAGACCGTTTGTAACAACATTTTGATAACTGATTATAATAGCTCTTGTTGTGTACTTTAAACCCTGAAAAGCCCATCGACGCACATCTGCAGGTTTTCACGAAAAAAATTTTTCCTAAATTGCAGAGAGTATCGCGCACCGTACCCGACAGACTTCTTTCTTTGGAGCTGGGGTGTAAGACCGTTTGTAACAACATTTCGATAACTGATTATAATAGCTCTTGTTGTGTACTTTAAACCCTGAAAAGCCCATCGACGCACATCTGCAGGTTTTCACGAAAAAAAATGTTTCCTAAATTGCAGAGAGTATCGCGCACCGTACCCGACAGACTTCTTTCTTTGGAGCTGGGGTGTAAGACCGTTTGTAACAACATTTTGATAACTGATTATAATAGCTCTTGTTGTGTACTTTAAACCCTGAAAAGCCCATCGACGCACATCTGCAGGTTTTCACGAAAAAAAATGTTTCCTAAATTGCAGAGAGTATCGCGCACCGTACCCGACAGACTTCTTTCTTTGGAGCTGGGGTGTAAGACCGTTTGTAACAACATTTTGATAACTGATTATAATAGCTCTTGTTGTGTACTTTAAACCCTGAAAAGCCCATCGACGCACATCTGCAGGTTTTCACGAAAAAATTTTTTCCTAAATTGCAGAGAGTATCGCGCACCGTACCCGACAGACTTCTTTCTTTGGAGCTGGGGTGTAAGACCGTTTGTAACAACATTTTGATAACTGATTATAATAGCTCTTGTTGTGTACTTTAAACCCTGAAAAGCCCATCGACGCACATCTGCAGGTTTTCACGAAAAAAAATGTTTTCCTAAATTGCAGAGAGTATCGCGCACCGTACCCGACAGACTTCTTTCTTTGGAGCTGGGGTGTAAGACCGTTTGTAACAACATTTTGATAACTGATTATAATAGCTCTTGTTGTGTACTTTAAACCCTGAAAAGCCCATCGACGCACATCTGCAGGTTTTCACGAAAAAAATTTTTCCTAAATTGCAGAGAGTATCGCGCACCGTACCCGACAGACTTCTTTCTTTGGAGCTGGGTGTAAGACCGTTTGTAACAACATTTTGATAACTGATTATAATAGCTCTTGTTGTGTACTTTAAACCCTGAAAAGCCCATCGACGCACATCTGCAGGTTTTCACGAAAAAAATTTTTCCTAAATTGCAGAGAGTATCGCGCACCGTACCCGACAGACTTCTTTCTTTGGAGCTGGGGTGTAAGACCGTTTGTAACAACATTTTGATAACTGATTATAATAGCTCTTGTTGTGTACTTTAAACCCTGAAAAGCCATCGACGCACATCTGCAGGTTTTCACGAAAAAAAATTTTTCCTAAATTGCAGAGAGTATCGCGCACCGTACCCGACAGACTTCTTTCTTTGGAGCTGGGGTGTAAGACCGTTTGTAACAACATTTCGATAACTGATTATAATAGCTCTTGTTGTGTACTTTAAACCCTGAAAAGCCCATCGACGCACATCTGCAGGTTTTCACGAAAAAAAATGTTTCCTAAATTGCAGAGAGTATCGCGCACCGTACCCGACAGACTTCTTTCTTTGGAGCTGGGGTGTAAGACCGTTTGTAACAACATTTTGATAACTGATTATAATAGCTCTTGTTGTGTACTTTAAACCCTGAAAAGCCCATCGACGCACATCTGCAGGTTTTCACGAAAAAAAAATTTTTCCTAAATTGCAGAGAGTATCGCGCACCGTACCCGACAGACTTCTTTCTTTGGAGCTGGGGTGTAAGACCGTTTGTAACAACATTTGATAACTGATTATAATAGCTCTTGTTGTGTACTTTAAACCCTGAAAAGCCCATCGACGCACATCTGCAGGTTTTCACGAAAAAAAATTTTTCCTAAATTGCAGAGAGTATCGCGCACCGTACCCGACAGACTTCTTTCTTTGGAGCTGGGGTGTAAGACCGTTTGTAACAACATTTGATAACTGATTATAATAGCTCTTGTTGTGTACTTTAAACCCTGAAAAGCCCATCGACGCACATCTGCAGGTTTTCACGAAAAAAATTTTTCCTAAATTGCAGAGTGTATCGCGCACCGTACCCGACAGACTTCTTTCTTTGGAGCTGGGGTGTAAGACCGTTTGTAACAACATTTTGATAACTGATTATAATAGCTCTTGTTGTGTACTTTAAACCCTGAAAAGCCCATCGACGCACATCTGCAGGTTTTCACGAAAAAAAATTTTTCCTAAATTGCAGAGAGTATCGCGCACCGTACCCGACAGACTTCTTTCTTTGGAGCTGGGGTGTAAGACCGTTTGTAACAACATTTTGATAACTGATTATAATAGCTCTTGTTGTGTACTTTAAACCCTGAAAAGCCCATCGACGCACATCTGCAGGTTTTCACGAAAAAAAATTTTTCCTAAATTGCAGAGAGTATCGCGCACCGTACCCGACAGACTTCTTTCTTTGGAGCTGGGGTGTAAGACCGTTTGTAACAACATTTGATAACTGATTATAATAGCTCTTGTTGTGTACTTTAAACCCTGAAAAGCCCATCGACGCACATCTGCAGGTTTTCACGAAAAAAATTTTTCCTAAATTGCAGAGAGTATCGCGCACCGTACCCGACAGACTTCTTTCTTTGGAGCTGGGGTGTAAGACCGTTTGTAACAACATTTTGATAACTGATTATAATAGCTCTTGTTGTGTACTTTAAACCCTGAAAAGCCCATCGACGCACATCTGCAGGTTTTCACGAAAAAAAATTTTTCCTAAATTGCAGAGAGTATCGCGCACCGTACCCGACAGACTTCTTTCTTTGGAGCTGGGGTGTAAGACCGTTTGTAACAACATTTTGATAACTGATTATAATAGCTCTTGTTGTGTACTTTAAACCCTGAAAAGCCCATCGACGCACATCTGCAGGTTTTCACGAAAAAAAATTTTTCCTAAATTGCAGAGAGTATCGCGCACCGTACCCGACAGACTTCTTTCTTTGGAGCTGGGGTGTAAGACCGTTTGTAACAACATTACGATAACTGATTATAATAGCTCTTGTTGTGTACTTTAAACCCTGAAAAGCCCATCGACGCACATCTGCAGGTTTTCACGAAAACAAATTTTTCCTAAATTGCAGAGAGTATCGCGCACCGTACCCGACAGACTTCTTTCTTTGGAGCTGGGGTGTAAGACCGTTTGTAACAACATTTGATAACTGATTATAATAGCTCTTGTTGTGTACTTTAAACCCTGAAAAGCCCATCGACGCACATCTGCAGGTTTTCACGAAAAAAAATTTTTCCTAAATTGCAGAGAGTATCGCGCACCGTACCCGACAGACTTCTTTCTTTGGAGCTGGGGTGTAAGACCGTTTGTAACAACATTTTGATAACTGATTATAATAGCTCTTGTTGTGTACTTTAAACCCTGAAAAGCCCATCGACGCACATCTGCAGGTTTTCACGAAAAAAATTTTTCCTAAATTGCAGAGAGTATCGCGCACCGTACCCGACAGACTTCTTTCTTTGGAGCTGGGGTGTAAGACCGTTTGTAACAACATTACGATAACTGATTATAATAGCTCTTGTTGTGTACTTTAAACCCTGAAAAGCCCATCGACGCACATCTGCAGGTTTTCACGAAAACAAATTTTTCCTAAATTGCAGAGAGTATCGCGCACCGTACCCGACAGACTTCTTTCTTTGGAGCTGGGGTGTAAGACCGTTTGTAACAACATTTTGATAACTGATTATAATAGCTCTTGTTGTGTACTTTAAACCCTGAAAAGCCCATCGACGCACATCTGCAGGTTTTCACGAAAAAAAATTTTTCCTAAATTGCAGAGAGTATCGCGCACCGTACCCGACAGACTTCTTTCTTTGGAGCTGGGGTGTAAGACCGTTTGTAACAACATTTGATAACTGATTATAATAGCTCTTGTTGTGTACTTTAAACCCTGAAAAGCCCATCGACGCACATCTGCAGGTTTTCACGAAAAAAATTTTTCCTAAATTGCAGAGAGTATCGCGCACCGTACCCGACAGACTTCTTTCTTTGGAGCTGGGGTGTAAGACCGTTTGTAACAACATTTTGATAACTGATTATAATAGCTCTTGTTGTGTACTTTAAACCCTGAAAAGCCCATCGACGCACATCTGCAGGTTTTCACGAAAAAAATTTTTCCTAAATTGCAGAGAGTATCGCGCACCGTACCCGACAGACTTCTTTCTTTGGAGCTGGGGTGTAAGACCGTTTGTAACAACATTTGATAACTGATTATAATAGCTCTTGTTGTGTACTTTAAACCCTGAAAAGCCCATCGACGCACATCTGCAGGTTTTCACGAAAAAAAATTTTTCCTAAATTGCAGAGAGTATCGCGCACCGTACCCGACAGACTTCTTTCTTTGGAGCTGGGGTGTAAGACCGTTTGTAACAACATTTTGATAACTGATTATAATAGCTCTTGTTGTGTACTTTAAACCCTGAAAAGCCCATCGACGCACATCTGCAGGTTTTCACGAAAAAAATTTTTCCTAAATTGCAGAGAGTATCGCGCACCGTACCCGACAGACTTCTTTCTTTGGAGCTGGGGTGTAAGACCGTTTGTAACAACATTTACGATAACTGATTATAATAGCTCTTGTTGTGTACTTTAAACCCTGAAAAGCCCATCGACGCACATCTGCAGGTTTTCACGAAAAAAATTTTTTCCTAAATTGCAGAGAGTATCGCGCACCGTACCCGACAGACTTCTTTCTTTGGAGCTGGGGTGTAAGACCGTTTGTAACAACATTTTGATAACTGATTATAATAGCTCTTGTTGTGTACTTTAAACCCTGAAAAGCCCATCGACGCACATCTGCAGGTTTTCACGAAAAAAATTTTTCCTAAATTGCAGAGAGTATCGCGCACCGTACCCGACAGACTTCTTTCTTTGGAGCTGGGGTGTAAGACCGTTTGTAACAACATTTAGATAACTGATTATAATAGCTCTTGTTGTGTACTTTAAACCCTGAAAAGCCCATCGACGCACATCTGCAGGTTTTCACGAAAAAAATTTTTCCTAAATTGCAGAGAGTATCGCGCACCGTACCCGACAGACTTCTTTCTTTGGAGCTGGGGTGTAAGACCGTTTGTAACAACATTTTGATAACTGATTATAATAGCTCTTGTTGTGTACTTTAAACCCTGAAAAGCCCATCGACGCACATCTGCAGGTTTTCACGAAAAAAATTTTTCCTAAATTGCAGAGAGTATCGCGCACCGTACCCGACAGACTTCTTTCTTTGGAGCTGGGGTGTAAGACCGTTTGTAACAACATTTTGATAACTGATTATAATAGCTCTTGTTGTGTACTTTAAACCCTGAAAAGCCCATCGACGCACATCTGCAGGTTTTCACGAAAAAAAATTTTTCCTAAATTGCAGAGAGTATCGCGCACCGTACCCGACAGACTTCTTTCTTTGGAGCTGGGGTGTAAGACCGTTTGTAACAACATTTGATAACTGATTATAATAGCTCTTGTTGTGTACTTTAAACCCTGAAAAGCCCATCGACGCACATCTGCAGGTTTTCACGAAAAAAAATGTTTCCTAAATTGCAGAGAGTATCGCGCACCGTACCCGACAGACTTCTTTCTTTGGAGCTGGGGTGTAAGACCGTTTGTAACAACATTTGATAACTGATTATAATAGCTCTTGTTGTGTACTTTAAACCCTGAAAAGCCCATCGACGCACATCTGCAGGTTTTCACGAAAAAAATTTTTCCTAAATTGCAGAGAGTATCGCGCACCGTACCCGACAGACTTCTTTCTTTGGAGCTGGGGTGTAAGACCGTTTGTAACAACATTTTGATAACTGATTATAATAGCTCTTGTTGTGTACTTTAAACCCTGAAAAGCCCATCGACGCACATCTGCAGGTTTTCACGAAAAAAATTTTTCCTAAATTGCAGAGAGTATCGCGCACCGTACCCGACAGACTTCTTTCTTTGGAGCTGGGGTGTAAGACCGTTTGTAACAACATTTTGATAACTGATTATAATAGCTCTTGTTGTGTACTTTAAACCCTGAAAAGCCCATCGACGCACATCTGCAGGTTTTCACGAAAAAAAATTTTTCCTAAATTGCAGAGAGTATCGCGCACCGTACCCGACAGACTTCTTTCTTTGGAGCTGGGGTGTAAGACCGTTTGTAACAACATTTTGATAACTGATTATAATAGCTCTTGTTGTGTACTTTAAACCCTGAAAAGCCCATCGACGCACATCTGCAGGTTTTCACGAAAAAAAATTTTTCCTAAATTGCAGAGAGTATCGCGCACCGTACCCGACAGACTTCTTTCTTTGGAGCTGGGGTGTAAGACCGTTTGTAACAACATTTTGATAACTGATTATAATAGCTCTTGTTGTGTACTTTAAACCCTGAAAAGCCCATCGACGCACATCTGCAGGTTTTCACGAAAAAAAATTTTTCCTAAATTGCAGAGAGTATCGCGCACCGTACCCGACAGACTTCTTTCTTTGGAGCTGGGGTGTAAGACCGTTTGTAACAACATTTTGATAACTGGTTATAATAGCTCGTGTTGTGTATTTTAAACCCTGAAAAGCCCATCGACGCACATCTGCAGGTTTTCACGAAAACAAATTTTTCCTAAATTGCAGAGAGTATCGCGCACCGTACCCGACAGACTTCTTTCTTTGGAGCTGGGGTGTAACACCATTTGTAACAACATTACGATAACTGATTATCATAGCTCTTGTTGTGTACTTTAAACCCTGAAAAGCCCATCGACGCACATCTGCAGGTTTTCACGAAAACAAATTTTTCCTAAATTGCAGAGAGTATCGCGCACCGTACCCGACAGACTTCTTTCTTTGGAGCTGGGGTGTAAGACCGTTTGTAACAACATTTTGATAAATGATTATAATAGTTCTTGTTGTGTACTTTAAACCCTGAAAAGCCCATCGACGCACATCTGCAGGTTTTCACGAAAAAATTTTTTCCTAAATTGCAGAGAGTATCGCGCACCGTACCCGACAGACTTCTTTCTTTGAAGCTGGGGTGTAAGACCGTTTGTAACAACATTTTGATAACTGATTATAATAGCTCTTGTTGTGTACTTTAAACCCTGAAAAGCCCATCGACGCACATCTGCAGGTTTTCACGAAAAAATTTTTTCCTAAATTGCAGAGAGTATCGCGCACCGTACCCGACAGACTTCTTTCTTTGGAGCTGGGGTGTAAGACCGTTTGTAACAACATTTTGATAACTGATTATAATAGCTCTTGTTGTGTACTTTAAACCCTGAAAAGCCCATCGACGCACATCTGCAGGTTTTCACGAACAAATTTTTTCCTAAATTGCAGAGAGTATCGCGCACAGTACCCGACAGACTTCTTTCTTTGGAGCTGGGGTGTAAGACCGTTTGTAACAACATTTTGATAACTGATTATAATAGCTCTTGTTGTGTACTTTAAACCCTGAAAAGCCCATCGACGCACATCTGCAGGTTTTCACGAACAAATTTTTTCCTAAATTGCAGAGTATCGCGCACCGTACCCGACAGACTTCTTTCTTTGAAGCTGGGGTGTAAGACCGTTTGTAACAACATTTTGATAACTGGTTATAATGGCTATTGTTGTGTACTTTAAACCCTGAAAAGCCCATCGACGCACATCTGCAGGTTTTCACGAAAAAAATGTTTTCCTAAATTGCAGAGAGTATCGCGCACCGTACCCGACAGATTTCTTTCTTTGAAGCTGGGGTGTAAGACCGTTTCTAACAACATTTTGATAACTGATTATAATGGCTCTTGTTGTGTACTTTAAACCCTGAAAAGCCCATCGACGCACATCTGCAGGTTTTCACGAACAAATTTTTTTCCTAAATTGCAGAGTATCGCGCACCGTACCCGACATTCTTTCTTTGAAGCTGGGGTGTAAGACCGTTTGTAACAACATTTTGATAACTGATTATAATGGCTCTTGTTGTGTACTTCAAACCGTGAAAAGTTGATCGACACACATATGCAGGTTTTCGCGAAAAAAAATTTTTCCTAAATTGCCGAGAGTATCGCGCACCGTACCCGACAGACTTCTTCTTTGGAGCTGGGGTGTAAGACCATTTGTAACAACATTTTGATAACTGGTTATAATAGCTCTTGTTGTGTACTTTAAACCCTGAAAAGCCCATCGACGCACATCTGCAGGTTTTCACGAAAAAAATGTTTTCCTAAATTGCAGAGAGTATCGCGCACCGTACCCGACAGACTTCTTTCTTTGGAGCTGGGGTGTAAGACCGTTTGTAACAACATTACGATAACTGATTATAATAGCTCTTGTTGTGTACTTTAAACCCTGAAAAGCCCATCGACGCACATCTGCAGGTTTTCACGAAAAAAATTTTTTCCTAAATTGCAGAGAGTATCGCGCACCGTACCCGACAGACTTCTTTCTTTGGAGCTGGGGTGTAAGACCGTTTGTAACAACATTACGATAACTGATTATAATAGCTCTTGTTGTGTACTTTAAACCCTGAAAAGCTCATCGACGCATATCTGCAGGTTTTCACGAAAAAAATTTTTTCCTAAATTGCAGAGAGTATCGCGCACTGTACCCGACATACTTCTTTCTTTGGAGCTGGGGTGTAAGACCGTTTGTAACAACATTGCGATAACTGATTATAATAGCTCTTGTTATGTACTTTAAACCCTGAAAATCCCATCGACGCACATCTGCAGGTTTAGCCAAAAAAAAGGGTTTCCTAAATTGCAGAGTATCGCGCACTGTACCCGACAGACTTCTATCTGTGGAGCTGAGGTGTAAGACCGTTTGTAACAACATTTTGATAACTGACTATAAAAGCTCTTGTTGTGTTCTTCAAACCCTGAAAAGTTGATCGACACACATATGCAGGTTTTCACGAAAAAAAATTTTTCCTAAATTGCAGGGAGTATCGCGCATCGTACCCGACAGACTTCTTTCATTGGAGCTGGGGTGTAAGACCGTTTGTAACAACATTTTGATAACTGACTATAATAGCTCTTGTTGTGTTCTTCAAACACTGGAAAGCCCATCGACGCACATTTGCAGGTTTTCACGAAAACAAATTTTTCCTAAATTGCAGAGAGTATCGCGCACCGTACCCGACAGAATTCCTTCTTTGGAGCTGGGGTGTAAGACCATTTGTAACAACATTTTGATAACTGGTTATAATAGCTCTTATTGTGTATTTTAAACCCTGAAAAGCCCATCGACGCACATCTGCAAGTTTTCACGAAAAAAAAATGTTTCCTAAATTGCAGAGAGTATCGCGCACCGTACCCGATAGACTTCTTTCTTTGGAGCTGGGGTGTAAGACCGTTTGTAACAACATTACGATAACTGATTATAAAAGCTCTTGTTATGTACTTCAAACCCTGAAAAGCTCATTGACACATATCTGCAGGTTTTCACGAAAAAAAAAAATGTTTCCTAAATTGCAGAGAGTATCGCGCACCGTACCCGACAGACTTCTTTCTTTGGAGCTGGGGTGTAAGACCGTTTATAACAACATTTTGATAACTGATTATAATGCCTCTTGTTGTGTTCTTCAAACCCTGAAAAGTTGATCGACACACATATGCAGGTTTTCACGAAAAAAAATTTTTCCTAAATTGCAGAGAGTATCGCACTCCGTACCCGACAGACTTCTTTCTTTGGAGCTGGGATGTAAGACCATTTGTAACAACAGTTTGATAACTGGTTATAATAGCTCTTGTTGTGTACTTTCAACCCTGAAAAGCCCATCGACGCACATCTGCAGGTTTTCACGAACAAATTTTTTTCCTAAATTGCAGGGAGTATCGCGCACAGTACCCGACAGACTCCTTTCTTTGGAGCTGGGGTGTAACACCGATTGCAACAACATTACGATAACTGATTATAATAGCTCTTGTTGTGTACTTTAAACCCTGAAAAGCCCATCGACGCACATCTGCAGGTTTTCACGAAAAAAAATTTTTCCTAAATTGCAGAGAGTATCGCGCACTGTACCCGACATACTTCTTTCTTTGGAGCTGGGCAGTAATACCGTTTGTAACAACATTACGATAACTGATTATAATAGCTCGTGTTGTGTATTTTAAACCCTGAAAAGCCCATCGACGCACATCTGCAGGTTTTCACGAAAACAAATTTTTCCTAAATTGCAGAGAGTATCGCGCACCGTACCCGACAGACTTCTTTCTTTGGAGCTGGGGTGTAACACCATTTGTAACAACATTACGATAACTGATTGTCATAGCTCTTGTTGTGTACTTTAAACCCTGAAAAGCCCATCGACGCACATCTGCAGGTTTTCACGAAAACAAATTTTTCCTAAATTGCAGAGAGTATCGCGCACCGTACCCGACAGACTTATTTCTTTGGAGCTGGGGTGTAAGACCGTTTGTAACAACATTTTGATAAATGATTATGATAGTTCTTGTTGTGTACCTTAAACCCTGAAGAGCCCATCGACGCACATCTGCAGGTTTTCACGAAAAACATTTTTTCCTAAATTGCAGAGTATCGCGCACCGTACCCGACATTCTTTCGTTGAAGCTGGGGTGTAAGACCGTTTGTAACAACATTTTGATAACTGATTATGATAGTGCTTGTTGTGTACTTTAAGCCCTGAAGAGCCCATCGACGCACATCTGCAGGTTTTCACGAACAAATTTTTTTCCTAAATTGCAGGGAGTATCGCGCACCGTACCCGACAGACTTCTTTCTTTGGAGCTGGGGTGTAAGACCGTTTATAACAACATTTTGATAACTGATTATAATGGCTCTTGTTGTGGCGTGTAAGACCGTTTGTAACAACATTTTGATAACTGGTTATAATAGCTATTGTTGTGTACTTTAAACCCTGAAAAGCCCATCGACGCACATCTGCAGGTTTTCACGAAAAAAAATTTTTCCTAAATTGCAGAGAGTATCGCGCACCGTACCCGACAGATTTCTTTCTTTGGAGCTGGGGTGTAAGACCATTTGTAACAACATTTTGATAACTGGTTATAATAGCTCGTGTTGTGTATTTTAAACCCTGAAAAGCCCATCGACGCACATTTGCAGGTTTTCACGAAAACAAATTTTTCCTAAATTGCAGAGAGTATCGCGCACCGTACCCGACAGACTTCTTTCTTTGGAGCTGGGGTGTAACACCATTTGTAACAACATTACGATAACTGATTATCATAGCTCTTGTTGTGTACTTTAAACCCTGAAAAGCCCATCGACGCACATCTGCAGGTTTTCACGAAAACAAATTTTTCCTAAATTGCAGAGAGTATCGCGCACCGTACCCGACAGACTTATTTCTTTGGAGCTGGGGTGTAAGACCGTTTGTAACAACATTTTGATAAATGATTATGATAGTTCTTGTTGAGTACTTTAAACCCTGAAGAGCCCATCGACGCACATCTGCAGGTTTTCACGAAAAAATTTTTTTCCTAAATTGCAGAGTATCGCGCACCGTACCCGACATTCTTTCTTTGAAGCTGGGGTGTAAGACCGTTTGTAACAACATTTTGATAACTGATTATGATAGTGCTTGTTGTGTACTTTAAGCCCTGAAGAGCCCATCGACGCACATCTGCAGGTTTTCAGGAAAAAAATTTTTTCCTAAATTGCAGAGTATCGCGCACCGTACCCGACATTCTTTCTTTGGAGCTGGGATGTAAGACCATTTGTAACAACAGTTTGATAACTGGTTATAATAGCTTTTGTTGTGTACTTTCAACCCTGAAAAGCCCATCGACGCACATCTGCAGGTTTTCACGAACAAATTTTTTTCCTAAATTGCAGGGAGTATCGCGCACAGTACCCGACAGACTCCTTTCTTTGGGGTCTAACACCGATTGCAACAACATTACGAAAACTGATTATAATAGCTCTTGTTGTGTACCTTAAACCCTGAAAAGCCCATCGACGCACATCTGCAGGTTTTCACGAAACAAATTTTTTCCTAAATTGCAGAGAGTATCGCGCACCGTACCCGACAGACTTCTTTCTTTGGAGCTGGGGTGTAAGACCGTTTATAACAACATTTTGATAACTGATTATAATGGCTCTTGTTGTGTACTCTAAGCTCTGGAAAGCCCATCGACGCACATCTGCAGGTTTTCACGAAAAAAATTTTTTCCTAAATTGCAGAAAGTATCGCGCACTGTACCCGACATACTTCTTTCTTTGGAGCTGGGGAGTAAGACCGTTTGTAACAACATTACGATAACTGATTATAATAGCTCTTGTTGTGTACTTTCAACCCTGAAAAGCCCATCGACGCACATCTGCAGGTTTTCACGAACAAATTTTTTTCCTAAATTGCAGGGAGTATCGCGCACAGTACCCGACAGACTCCTTTCTTTGGAGCTGGGGTGTAACACCGTTTGCAACAACATTACGATAACTGATAATAATAGCTCTTGTTGTGTACTTTAAACCCTGAAAAGCCCATCGACACACATCTGCGGGTTTTCACGAAAAAAAAGTTTTCCTAAATTGCAGAGACTATCGCGCATCGTACCAGCCAGACTTCTTTCTTTGGAGCTGGGGTGTCAGACCGTTTATAACAACATTTTGATAACTGATTATAATAGCTGGTGTTGTGTACTTTAAACCCTGAAAAGCCCATTGGCGCACATCTGCGGGTTTTCACGGAAAAAATGTTTTCCTAAATTGCAGAGAGTATCGCGCACAGTACCCGACAGACTCCTTTCTTTGGAGCTGGGGTGTAACATCGTTTGTAACAACATTACGATAACCGATTGTAATAGCTATTGTTGTGTAATTTAAACCCTGAAAAGCCCATCGACGCACATCTACAATTTTTCACGGAAACATTTTTTCCTAAATTGCAGAGAGTATCGCGCACCGTACCCGACAGACTTCTTTCTTTGGAGCTGGGGTGTAAGACCGCTTGTAACAACATTTTGATAACTGCTTATAATAGCTCTTGTTGTGTACTTTAAACCCTGAAAGGCCCATCGCCGCACATCTGTACGTTTTCACGAACAAATTTTTTCCCTAAATTGCAGAGAGTATCGCGCACAGTACCCGACAGACTCCTTTCTTTGGAGCTGGGGTGTAACACCGTTTCTAACAACATTTTGATAACTGATTATAATGGCTCTTGTTGTGTACTTTAAACCCTGAGAAGCCCATCGACGCACATCTGCAGGTTTTCACGAACAAATTTTTTTCCTAAATTGCAGAGTATCGCGCACCGTACCCGACATTCTTTCTTTGAAGCTGGGGTGTAAGACCGTTTGTAACAACATTTTGATAACTGGTTATAATGGCTATTGTTGTGTACTTTAAACCCTGAAAAGCCCATCGACGCACATCTGCAGGTTTTCACGAAAAAAATTTTTTCCTAAATTGCAGAGAGTATCGCGCACCGTACCCGACAGATTTCTTTCTTTGAAGCTGGGGTGTAAGACCGTTTCTAACAACATTTTGATAACTGATTATAATGGCTCTTGTTGTGTACTTTAAACCCTGAAAAGCCCATCGACGCACATCTGCAGGTTTTCACGAATAAATTTTTTTCCTAAATTGCAGAGTATCGCGCACCGTACCCGACATTCTTTCTTTGAAGCTGGGGTGTAAGACCGTTTGTAACAACATTTTGATAACTGATTATAATGGCTCTTGTTGTGTACTTCAAACCGTGAAAAGTTGATCGACACACATATGCAGGTTTTCGCGAAAAAAAATTTTTCCTAAATTGCCGAGAGTATCGCACAACGTACCCGACAGAATTCCTTCTTTGGAGCTGGGGTGTAAGACCATTTGTAACAACATTTTGATAACTGGTTATAATAGCTCTTATTGTGTATTTTAAACCCTGAAAAGCCCATCGACGCACATTTGCAGGTTTTCACGAAAACAAATTTTTCCTAAATTGCAGAGAGTATGGCGCACCGTACCCGACAGAATTCCTTCTTTGGAGCTGGGGTGTAAGACCATTTGTAACAACATTTTGATAACTGGTTATAATAGCTCTTATTGTGTATTTTAAACCCTGAAAAGCCCATCGACGCACATCTGCAAGTTTTCACGAAAAAAAAAATGTTTCCTAAATTGCAGAGAGTATCGCGCACCGTACCCGATAGACTTCTTTCTTTGGAGCTGGGGTGTAAGACCGTTTGTAACAACATTACGATAACTGATTATAAAAGCTCTTGTTATGTACTTCAAACCCTGAAAAGCTCATTGACACATATCTGCAGGTTTTCACGAAAAAAATTTTTTCCTAAATTGCAGAGAGTATCGCGCACTGTACCCGACATACTTCATTCTTTGGTGCTGGGGTGTAAGACCGTTTGTAACAACATTACTATAACTGGTTATAAAAGCTCTTGTTATGTACTTCAAACCCTGAAAAGCTCATTGACGCATATCTGCAGGTTTTCACGAAAAAAATTTTTTCCTAAATTGCAGAGAGTATCGCGCACTGTACCCGACATACTTCTATCTGTGGAGCTGAGGTGTAAGACCGTTTGTAACAACATTTTGATAACTGACTATAAAAGCTCTTGTTGTGTTCTTCAAACCCTGAAAAGTTGATCGACACACATATGCAGGTTTTCACGAAAAAAAATTTTTCCTAAATTGCAGAGAGTATCGCACTCCGTACCCGACAGACTTCTTTCTTTGGAGCTGGGATGTAAGACCATTTGTAACAACAGTTTGATAACTGGTTATAATAGCTCTTGTTGTGTACTTTCAACCCTGAAAAGCCCATCGACGCACATCTGCAGGTTTTCACGAACAAATTTTTTTCCTAAATTGCAGGGAGTATCGCGCACAGTACCCGACAGACTCCTTTCTTTGGAGCTGGGGTGTAACACCGATTGCAACAACATTACGATAACTGATTATAATAGCTCTTGTTGTGTACTTTAAACCCTGAAAAGCCCATCGACGCACATCTGCAGGTTTTCACGAAAAAAATTTTTTCCTAAATTGCAGAGAGTATCGCGCACTGTACCCGACATACTTCTTTCTTTGGAGCTGGGCAGTAAGACCGTTTGTAACAACATTACGATAACTGATTATAATAGCTCGTGTTGTGTATTTTAAACCCTGAAAAGCCCATCGACGCACATCTGCAGGTTTTCACGAAAACAAATTTTTCCTAAATTGCAGAGAGTATCGCGCACCGTACCCGACAGACTTCTTTCTTTGGAGCTGGGGTGTAACACCATTTGTAACAACATTACGATAACTGATTGTCATAGCTCTTGTTGTGTACTTTAAACCCTGAAAAGCCCATCGACGCACATCTGCAGGTTTTCACGAAAACAAATTTTTCCTAAATTGCAGAGAGTATCGCGCACCGTACCCGACAGACTTATTTCTTTGGAGCTGGGGTGTAAGACCGTTTGTAACAACATTTTGATAAATGATTATGATAGTTCTTGTTGTGTACCTCAAACCCTGTAGAGCCCATCGACGCACATCTGCAGGTTTTCACGAAAAACATTTTTTCCTAAATTGCAGAGTATCGCGCACCGTACCCGACATTCTTTCTTTGAAGCTGGGGTGTAAGACCGTTTGTAACAACATTTTGATAACTGATTATGATAGTGCTTGTTGTGTACTTTAAGCCCTGAAGAGCCCATCGACGCACATCTGCAGGTTTTCACGAACAAATTTTTTTCCTAAATTGCAGGGAGTATCGCGCACAGTACCCGACAGACTCCTTTCTTTGGAGCTGGGGTCTAACACCGATTGCAACAACATAACTGATTATAATAGCTCTTGTTGTGTACTTTAAACCCTGAAAAGCCCATCGACGCACATCTGCAGGTTTTCACGAAACAAATTTTTTCCTAAATTTCAGAGAGTATCGCGCACCGTACCCGACAGACTTCTTTCTTTGGAGCTGGGGTGTAAGACCGTTTATAACAACATTTTGATAACTGATTATAATGGCTCTTGTTGTGGCGTGTAAGACCGTTTGTAACAACATTTTGATAACTGGTTATAATAGCTACTGTTGTGTACTTTAAACCCTGAAAAGCCCATCGACGCACATCTGCAGGTTTTCACGAAAAAAAATTTTTCCTAAATTGCAGAGAGTATCGCGCACCGTACCCGACAGATTTCTTTCTTTGGAGCTGGGGTGTAAGACCATTTGTAACAACATTTTGATAACTGGTTATAATAGCTCGTGTTGTGTATTTTAAACCCTGAAAAGCCCATCGACGCACATTTGCAGGTTTTCACGAAAACAAATTTTTCCTAAATTGCAGAGAGTATCGCGCACCGTACCCGACAGACTTCTTTCTTTGGAGCTGGGGTGTAACACCATTTGTAACAACATTACGATAACTGATTATCATAGCTCTTGTTGTGTACTTTAAACCCTGAAAAGCCCATCGACGCACATCTGCAGGTTTTCACGAAAACAAATTTTTCCTAAATTGCAGAGAGTATCGCGCACCGTACCCGACAGACTTATTTCTTTGGAGCTGGGGTGTAAGACCGTTTGTAACAACATTTTGATAAATGATTATGATAGTTCTTGTTGAGTACTTTAAACCCTGAAGAGCCCATCGACGCACATCTGCAGGTTTTCACGAAAAAATTTTTTTCCTAAATTGCAGAGTATCGCGCACCGTACCCGACATTCTTTCTTTGAAGCTGGGGTGTAAGACCGTTTGTAACAACATTTTGATAACTGATTATGATAGTGCTTGTTGTGTACTTTAAGCCCTGAAGAGCCCATCGACGCACATCTGCAGGTTTTCACGAAAAAAATTTTTTCCTAAATTGCAGAGTATCGCGCACCGTACCCGACATTCTTTCTTTGGAGCTGGGATGTAAGACCATTTGTAACAACAGTTTGATAACTGGTTATAATAGCTTTTGTTGTGTACTTTCAACCCTGAAAAGCCCATCGACGCACATCTGCAGGTTTTCACGAACAAATTTTTTTCCTAAATTGCAGGGAGTATCGCGCACAGTACCCGACAGACTCCTTTCTTTGGAGCTGGGGTCTAACACCGATTGCAACAACATTACGATAACTGATTATAATAGCTCTTGTTGTGTACCTTAAACCCTGAAAAGCCCATCGACGCACATCTGCAGGTTTTCACGAAACAAATTTTTTCCTAAATTGCAGAGAGTATCGCGCACCGTACCCGACAGACTTCTTTCTTTGGAGCTGGGGTGTAAGACCGTTTATAACAACATTTTGATAACTGATTATAATGGCTCTTGTTGTGTACTTTAAGCTCTGGAAAGCCCATCGACGCACATCTGCAGGTTTTCACGAAAAAAATTTTTTCCTAAATTGCAGAGAGTATCGCGCACTGTACCCGACATACTTCTTTCTTTGGAGCTGGGGAGTAAGACCGTTTGTAACAACATTACGATAACTGATTATAATAGCTCTTGTTGTGTACTTTCAACCCTGAAAAGCCCATCGACGCACATCTGCAGGTTTTCACGAACAAATTTTTTTTTAAATTGCAGGGAGTATCGCGCACAGTACCCGACAGACTCCTTTCTTTGGAGCTGGGGTGTAACACCGTTTGCAACAACATTACGATAACTGATAATAATAGCTCTTGTTGTGTACTTTAAACCCTGAAAAGCCCATCGACACACATCTGCGGGTTTTCACGAAAAAAAAGTTTTCCTAAATTGCAGAGACTATCGCGCATCGTACCAGCCAGACTTCTTTCTTTGGAGCTGGGGTGTCAGACCGTTTATAACAACATTTTGATAACTGATTATAATAGCTGGTGTTGTGTACTTTAAACCCTGAAAAGCCCATTGGCGCACATCTGCAGGTTTTCACGGAAAAAATGTTTTCCTAAATTGCAGAGAGTATCGCGCACAGTACCCGACAGACTCCTTTCTTTGGAGCTGGGGTGTAACATCGTTTGTAACAACATTACGATAACTGATTGTAATAGCTATTGTTGTGTAATTTAAACCCTGAAAAGCCCATCGACGCACATCTACAATTGTTCACGGAAACATTTTTTCCTAAATTGCAGAGAGTATCGCGCACCGTACCCGACAGACTTCTTTCTTTGGAGCTGGGGTGTAAGACCGCTTGTAACAACATTTTGATAACTGCTTATAATAGCTCTTGTTGTGTACTTTAAACCCTGAAAGGCCCATCGCCGCACATCTGTACGTTTTCACGAAACCGTTTGTAACAACATTTTGATAACTGATTGTCATAGCTCTTGTTATGTACTTTAAACCCTGAAAAGCCCATCGACGCACATCTGCAGATTTTCACGAAAAAATTTGTTTTCTTAATTGCAGAGAGTATCGCGCACCGTACCCGACAGACTTCTTTTGGAGCTGGGGTGTAAGACCGTTTGTAACAACATTACGATAACTGATTATAATAGCTCTTGTTGTATACTTTAAACCCTGAAAAGCTCATCGACGCACATTGCAGGTTTTCACGAAAAAAAATGTTTGCTAAATTGCAGAGAGTATCGCGCATCGTACCCGACAGACTTCTTTCTTTGGAGCTGGGGTGTAAGAACGTTTGTAACAACATTACGATAACTGATTATAATAGCCCTTTTTGTGTAATTTAAACCCTGAAAAGCCCATCGACGCACATCTACAATTTTTCACGGAAAACATTTCTTCCTAAATTGCAGAGAGTATCGCGCACCGTACCCGACAGACTTCTTTCTTTGGAGCTGGGGTGTAAGACCGCTTGTAACAACATTTTGATAACTGCTTATAATAGCTCTTGTTGTGTACTTTAAACCCTGAAAAGCCCATCGACGCACATCTGCAGGTTTTCACGAAAAAATTTGTTTTCTAAATTGCAGAGAGTATCGCGCGCCGTACCCGACAAACTTCTTCTTTTGGAGCTGGGGTGTAAGACCGTTTGTAACAACATTACGATAACTGATTATAATAGCTCTTGTTGTATACTTTAAACCCTGAAAAGCTCATCGACGCACATCTGAAGGTTTTCACGAAAAAAAATGTTTGCTAAATTGCAGAGAGTATCGCGCATCGTACCCGACAGACTTCTTTCATTGGAGCTGGGGTGTAAGAACGTTTGTAACAACATTACGATAACTGATTATAATAGCCCTTGTTGTGTAATTTAAACCCTGAAAAGCCCATCGACGCACATCTACAATTTTTCACGGAAAACATTTTTCCCTAAATTGCAGAGAGTATCGCGCACCGTACCCGACAGACCTCTTTCTTTGGAGCTGGGGTGTAAGACCGCTTGTAACAACATTTTGATAACGGCTTATAATAGCTCTTGTTGTGTACTTTAAACCCTGAAAAGCCCATCGACGCACATCTGCAGATTTTCACGAAAAAAATTGTTTTCTAAATTGCAGAGAGTATCGCGCATCGTACCAGACAGACTTCTTTCTTTGGAGATGGGGTGTAAGACCGTTTGTAGCAACATGCCTATAACTGATTATAATAGCTCGTGTTGTGTACTTTAAACCCTGAAAAGCTCATCGACGCACATCTGCAGGTTTTCACGAAAAAAAAATGTTTCCTAAATTGCAGAGAGTATCGCGCACCGTACCCGACAGACTTCTTTCTTTGGAGATGGGGTGTAAGACCGTTTGTAACAACATTACGATAACTGATTATAATAGCTCTTGTTGTGTACTTTAAACCCTGAAAAGCCCATCGACGGACATCTGCAGGTTTTCACGAAAAAAAATTTTTCCTAAATTGCAGAGAGTATCGCGCACCGTACCCGACAGACTTCTTTCTTTGGAGCTGGGGTGTAAGCCCGTTTGTAGCACCATATTTATAACTGATTATAATAGCTCGTGTTGTGTACTTTAAACCCTGAAAAGCTCATCGACGCACATCTGCAGGTTTTCACGAAAAAAAAATGTTTCCTAAATTGCAGAGAGTATCGCGCACCGTACCCGACAGACTTCTTTCTTTGGAGCTGGGGTGTAAGACCGTCTGTAACAACATTTTGATAACTGATTATAATAGCTCTTGTTGTGTACTTTAAACCCTGAAAAGTCCATCGACCCGCATCTGCAGGTTTTCACGAAAAATTTTTTTCCTAAATTGCAGAGAGTATCGCGCATCGTACCCGACAGAATTCTTTCTTTGGAGCTGGGGTGTAAGACCGTTTGTAACAACATTTTGATAACTGATTATAATAGCTCTTGTTGTGTACTTTAAACCCTGAAAATCCCATTGACGCACATCTGCAGGTTTTTACCAAAAAACAAGGTTTTCCTAAATTGCAGAGTATCGCGCACTGTACCCTACAGACTTCTATCTTTGGAGCTGGGGTGCAAGACCGTTTGTAACAACATTTTGATAACTGACTATAATAGCTCTTGTTGTGTACTTTAAACGCTGAAAAGCCCAACGACGCACATCTGCAGGTTTTCACGAAAAACATTTTTTCCTAAATTGCAGAGAGTATCGCGCACTGTACCCGACATACTTCTTTCTTTGGAGCTGGGCAGTAAGACCGTTTGTAACAACATTACGATAACTGATTATAATAGCTCTTGTTGTGTACTTTCAGCCCTGAAAAGCCCATCGACGCACATCTGCAGGTTTTCACGAACAAATTTTTTTCCTAAATTGCAGGGAGTATCGCGCACAGTACCCGACAGACTCCTTTCTTTGGAGCTGGGGTGTAACACCGTTTGCAACAACATTACGATAACTGATTATAATAGCTCTTGTTGTGTACTTTAAACCCTGAAAAGCCCATCGACGCACATCTGCAGGTTTTCACGAAACAATTTTTTTCCTAAATTTGCAGAGAGTATCGCGCACCGTACCCGACAGACTTCTTTCTTTGGAGCTGGGGTGTAAGACCGTTTGCAACAACATTTTCATAACTGATTGTAATAGCTCTTGTTGTGTACTTTAAAGGCTGAAAAGCCCATCGACGCGCATCTGCATGTTTTCACGAAGAAATTTTTTTTCCTAAATTGCAGAGAGTATCGCGCATCGTACCCGACAGAATTCTTTCTTTGGAGCTGGGGTGTAAGACCGTTTGTAACAACATTTTGATAACTGGTTATAATAGCTCTTGTTGTGGCGTGTAAGACCGTTTGTAACAACATTTTGATAACTGGTTATAATAGCTCGTGTTGTGTACTGTAGACCCTGAAAAGCCCATCGACGCATATCTGCAGGTTATCACGAAAAATTTTTTTTCCTAAATTGCAGAGAGTATCGCGCACCGTACCCGACAGACCCCTTTCTTTGGAGCTGGGGCTTAAGACCGTTTGTAACAACATTTTGATAACTGGTTATAATAGCTATTGTTGTGTACTTTAAACCCTGAAAAGGCCATCGACGCACATCTGCAAGTTTTCACGAAAACAAATTTTTCCTAAATTGCAGAGAGTATCGCGCACCGTACCCGACAGACTTCTTTCTTTGGAGCTGGGGTGTAACACCATTTGTAACAACATTACGATAACTGATTATCATAGCTCTTGTTGTGTACTTTAAACCCTGAAAAGCCCATCGACGCACATCTGCAGGTTTACACGAAAACAAATTTTTCCTAAATTGCAGAGAGTATCGCGCACTGTACCCGACGTACTTCTTTCTTTGGAGCTGGGGTGTAAGACCATTTGTAACAACACTACGGTAACTGATTATAAAAGCTCTTGTTATGTACTTCAAACCCTGAAAAGCTCATTGACGCATATCTGCAGGTTTTCACGAAAAAAATTTGTTCCTAAATTGCAGAGAGTATCGCGCACTGTACCCGACATACTTCTTTCTTTGGAGCTGGGGTGTAAGACCGTTTGTAACAACATTGCGATAACTGATTATAATAGCTCTTATTATGTACTTTAAACCCTAAAAATCCCATCGACTCACATCTGCAGGTTTTGCCAAAAAAAAAGGGTTTCCTAAATTGCAGAGTATCGCGCACTGTACCCGACAGACTTCTATCTGTGGAGCTGAGGTGTAAGACCGTTTGTAACAACATTTTGATAACTGACTATAATAGCTCTTGTTGTGTTCTTCAAACCCTGGAAAGTTGATCGACACACACATGCAGGTTTTCACGAAAAAAAATGTTTCCTAAATTGCAGAGAGTATCGCACACCGTACCCGACAGACTTCTTTCTTTGGAGCTGGGGTGTAAGACCATCTGTAACAACATTTTGATAACTGACTATAATAGCTCTTGTTGTGTACTTTAAACCCTGAAAAGCCCATCGACGCACATCTGCATCTTTTCACGAAAAAAAAATGTTTCCTAAATTGCAGAGAGTATCGCGCACCGTAACCGACAGACTTCTTTCTTTGGAGCTGGGGTGTAAGACCGTTTATAACAACATTTTGATAACTGATTATAATGGCTCTTGTTGTGTTCTTCAAACCCTGAAAAGTTGATCGACACACATATGCAGGTTTACACGAAAAAAAATTTTTCCTAAATTGCAGAGAGTATCGCACACCGTACCCGACAGACTTCTTTCTTTGGAGCTGGGATGTAAGACCATTTGTAACAACAGTTTGATAACTGGTTATAATAGCTCTTGTTGTGTACTTTCAACCCTGGAAAGCCCATCGACGCACATCTGCAGGTTTTCACGAACAAATTTTTTTCCTAAATTGCAGGGAGTATCGCGCACAGTACCCGACAGACACCTTTCTTTGGAGCTGGGGTGTAAGACCGTTTGCAACAACATTTTGATAACTGATTATCATAGCTCTTGTTATGTACTTTAAACGCTGAAAATCCCATCGACGCACATCTGCAGGTTTTGCCAAAAAAAAGGGTTTCCTAAATTGCAGAGTATCGCGCACTGTACCCGACGGACTTCTTTCTTTGGAGCTGGGATGTAAGACCATTTGTAACAACAGTTTGATAACTGGTTATAATAGCTCTTGTTGTGTACTTTCAACCCTGAAAAGCCCATCGACGCACATCTGCAGGTTTTCACGAAACAATTTTTTCCTAAATTGCAGAGAGTATCGCGCACCGTACCGGACAGACTTCTTTCTTTGGAGCTGGGGTGTAAGACCGTTTATAACAACATTTTGATAACTGATTATAATGGCTCTTGTTGTGTACTTTAAACTCTGGAAAGCCCATCGACGCACATCTGCAGGTTTTCACGAAAAAAATTTTTTCCTAAATTGCAGAGAGTATCGCGCACCGTACCCGACAGACTTCTTTCTTTGGAGCTGGGGTGTAAGACCGTTTGTAACAACATTTTGATAACTGATTATCATAGCTCGTGTTGTGTGCTTTAAACCCTGAAAAGCCCATTGACGCACATCTGCAGGTTTCCACGGAAAAAATGTTTTCCTTAATTGCAGAGAGTATCGCGCACAGTACCCGACAGACTCCTTTCTTTGGAGCTGGGATGTAAGCCCGTTTGTAACAACATTTTGATAACTGATTGTAATAGCTCTTGTTGTGTACTCCAAAGGCTGAAAAGCCCATCGACGCGCATCTGCAGGTTTTCACGAAGAAATTTTTTTTCCTAAATTGCAGAGAGTATCGCGCATCGTACCCGACAGAACTCTTTCTTTGGAGCTGGGGTGTAAGACCGTTTGTAACAACATTTTGATAACTGACTATAATAGCTCTTGTTGTGTTCTTCAAACCCTGAAAAGTTGATCGACACACATATGCAGGTTTTCACGAAAACAAATTTTTCCTAAATTGCAGAGAGTATCGCGCACCGTACCCGACAGGCTTCTTTCTTTGGAGCTGGGGTGTAAGACCATCTGTAACAACATTACGATAACTGATTATCAGAGCTCTTGTTCTGTACTTTAAACCCTGAAAAGAGAGTATCGCGCACCGTACCCGATAGATTTCTTTCTTTGGAGCTGAGTGTAAGACCGTTTGTAACAACATTACGATAACTGATTATAAAAGCTCTTGTTATGTACTTCAAACCCTGAAAAGCTCATTGACACATATCTGCAGGTTTTAACGAAAAAAATTTTTTCCTAAATTGCAGAGAGTATCGCGCACTGTACCCGACATACTTCTTTCTTTGGAGCTGGGGTGTAAGACCGTTTGTAACAACATTACGATAACTGATTATAAAAGCTCTTGTTATGTACTTCAAACCCTGAAAAGCTCATTGACGCATATCTGCAGGTTTTCACGAAAAAAATTTTCCTAAATTGCAGAGTATCGCGCACTGTACCCGACATACTTCTTTCTTTGGAGCTGGGGTGTAAGACCGTTTGTAACAACATTTTGATAACTGACTATAATAGCTCTTGTTGTGTTCTTCAAACCCTGGAAAGTTGATCGACACACATATGCAGGTTTTCACGAAAAAAAATTTTTCCTAAATTGCAGAGAGTATCGCACACCGGACTTCTTTCTTTGGAGCTGGGGTGTAAGACCATCTGTAACAACATTTTGATTATTGGTTATAATAGCTCTTGTTGTGTACTTTAAAACCCTGAAAAGCCCATCGACGCACATCTGCAGGTTTTCACGAAGCAAATTTTTTCCTAAACTGCAGAGAGTATCGCGCACCGTACCCGACAGACTTCTTTCTTTGGAGCTGGGGTGTAAGACCGTTTGTAACAACATTTTGATAACTGATTATAATAGCTCTTGTTGTGTTCTTCAAACCCTGAAAAGTTGATTGACACACATATGCAGGTTTTCACGAAAAAAAATTTTCCTAAATTGCAGAGAGTATCGCACACCGTACCCGACAGACTTCTTTCTTTGGAGCTGGGATGTAAGACCATTTGTAACAACAGTTTGATAACTGGCTATAATAGCTCTTGTTGTGTACTTTAAACTCTGGAAAGCCCATCGACGCACATCTGCAGGTTTTCACGAAAACATTTTTTTCCTAAATTGCAGAGAGTATCGCGCACTGTACCCGACATACTTCTTTCTTTGGAGCTGGGCAGTAAGACCGTTTGTAACAACATTACGATAACTGACTATAATAGCTCCTGTTGTGTGCTTTGAACCATGGAAAGCCCATCGACGCACATCTGCAGGTTTTCACGAAAACATTTTTTTCCTAAATTGCAGAGAGTATCGCGCACTGTACCCGACATACTTCTTTCTTTGGAGCTGGGCAGTAAGAACGTTTGTAACAACATTACGATAAACTGATTATAATAGCCCTTGTTGTGTAATTTAAACCCTGAAAAGCCCATCGACGCACATCTACAATTTTTCACGGAAAACATTTTTTCCTAAATTGCAGAGAGTATCGCGCACCGTACCCGACAGACTTCTTTTTTGGAGCTGGGGTGTAAGACCGCTTGTAACAACATTTTGATAACTGCTTATAATGCTCTTGTTGTGTACTTTAAACCCTGAAAAGCCATCGACGCACATCTGCAGATTTTCACGAAAAAATTTGTTTTCTAAATTGCAGAGAGTATCGCGCATCGTACCAGACAGACTTCTTTCTTTGGAGATGGGGTGTAAGACCGTTTGTAGCAACATGTTTATAACTGATTATAATAGCTCGTGTTGTGTACTTTAAACCCTGAAAGCTCATCGACGCACATCTGCAGGTTTTCACGAAAAAAAAATGTTTCCTAAATTGCAGAGAGTATCGCGC
>CAVLJG010000006.1:50415315-50442767 GCA_963669975.1 Acanthoscelides obtectus | reverse complement strand
ACCGTTTGTACACAACATTTTGATACTAGATTATAATAGCTCTTGTTGTGTACTTTAAACCCTGAAAAGCCCATCGACGCGCATCTGCAGGTTTTCACGAAAAAAAATGTTTCCTAAATTGCAGAGAGTATCGCACAACGTACCCGACAGACTTCTTTCTTTGGAGCTGGGGTGTAAGACCATCTGTAACAACATTTTGATAACTGACTATAATAGCTCTTGTTGTGTACTTTAAACGCTGAAAAGCCCATCGACGCACATCTGCATCTTTTCACGAAAAAAAAATGTTTCCTAAATTGCAGAGAGTATCGCGCACCGTAACCGACAGACTTCTTTCTTTGGAGCTGGGGTGTAAGACCGTTTATAACAACATTTTGATAACTGATTATAATGGCTCTTGTTGTGTTCTTCAAACCCTGAAAAGTTGATCGACACACATATGCAGGTTTACACGAAAAAAAATTTTTCCTAAATTGCAGAGAGTATCGCACACCGTACCCGACAGACTTCTTTCTTTGGAGCTGGGATGTAAGACCATTTGTAACAACAGTTTGATAACTGGTTATAATAGCTCTTGTTGTGTACTTTCAACCCTGGAAAGCCCATCGACGCACATCTGCAGGTTTTCACGAACAAATTTTTTTCCTAAATTGCAGGGAGTATCGCGCACAGTACCCGACAGACTCCTTTCTTTGGAGCTGGGGTGTAAGACCGTTTGCAACAACATTTTGATAACTGATTATCATAGCTCTTGTTATGTACTTTAAACGCTGAAAATCCCATCGACGCACATCTGCAGGTTTTGCCAAAAAAAAGGGTTTCCTAAATTGCAGAGTATCGCGCACTGTACCCGACGGACTTCTTTCTTTGGAGCTGGGATGTAAGACCATTTGTAACAACAGTTTGATAACTGGTTATAATAGCTCTTGTTGTGTACTTTCAACCCTGAAAAGCCCATCGACGCACACCTGCAGGTTTTCACGAAACAATTTTTTTCCTAAATTGCAGAGAGTATCGCGCACCGTACCCGACAGACTTCTTTCTTTGGAGCTGGGGTGTAAGACCGTTTATAACAACATTTTGATAACTGATTATAATGGCTCTTGTTGTGTACTTTAAACTCTGGAAAGCCCATCGACGCACATCTGCAGGTTTTCACGAAAAAATTTTTTCCTAAATTGCAGAGAGTATCGCGCACCGTACCCGACAGACTTCTTTCTTTGGAGCTGGGTGTAAGACCGTTTGTAACAACATTTTGATAACTGATTATCATAGCTCGTGTTGTGTGCTTTAAACCCTGAAAAGCCCATTGACGCACATCTGCAGGTTTCCACGGAAAAAATGTTTTCCTTAATTGCAGAGAGTATCGCGCACAGTACCCGACAGACTCCTTTCTTTGGAGCTGGGATGTAAGCCCGTTTGTAACAACATTTTGATAACTGATTGTAATAGCTCTTGTTGTGTACTCCAAAGGCTGAAAAGCCCATCGACGCGCATCTGCAGGTTTTCACGAAGAAATTTTTTTCCTAAATTGCAGAGAGTATCGCGCACCGTACCCGACAGAACTCTTTCTTTGGAGCTGGGGTGTAAGACCGTTTGTAACAACATTTTGATAACTGACTATAATAGCTCTTGTTGTGTTCTTCAAACCCTGAAAAGTTGATCGACACACATATGCAGGTTTTCACGAAAACAAATTTTTCCTAAATTGCAGAGAGTATCGCGCACCGTACCCGACAGGCTTCTTTCTTTGGAGCTGGGGTGTAAGACCATCTGTAACAACATTACGATAACTGATTATCAGAGCTCTTGTTCTGTACTTTAAACCCTGAAAAGAGAGTATCGCGCACCGTACCCGATAGATTTCTTTCTTTGGAGCTGAGTGTAAGACCGTTTGTAACAACATTACGATAACTGATTATAAAAGCTCTTGTTATGTACTTCAAACCCTGAAAAGCTCATTGACACATATCTGCAGGTTTTCACGAAAAAAATTTTTTCCTAAATTGCAGAGAGTATCGCGCACTGTACCCGACATACTTCTTTCTTTGGAGCTGGGGTGTAAGACCGTTTGTAACAACATTACGATAACTGATTATAAAAGCTCTTGTTATGTACTTCAAACCCTGAAAAGCTCATTGACGCATATCTGCAGGTTTTCACGAAAAAAAATTTTTCCTAAATTGCAGAGTATCGCGCACTGTACCCGACATACTTCTTTCTTTGGAGCTGGGGTGTAAGACCGTTTGTAACAACATTTTGATAACTGACTATAATAGCTCTTGTTGTGTTCTTCAAACCCTGGAAAGTTGATCGACACACATATGCAGGTTTTCACGAAAAAAAATTTTTCCTAAATTGCAGAGAGTATCGCACACCGGACTTCTTTCTTTGGAGCTGGGGTGTAAGACCATCTGTAACAACATTTTGATTATTGGTTATAATAGCTCTTGTTGTGTACTTTAAACCCTGAAAAGCCCATCGACGCACATCTGCAGGTTTTCACGAAAAAAAAAATGTTTCCTAAATTGCAGAGAGTATCGCGCACCGTACCCGACAGACTTCTTTCTTTGGAGCTGGGGTGTAAGACCGTTTATAACAACATTTTGATAACTGATTATAATGGCTCTTGTTGTGTACTTTAAACTCTGGAAAGCCCATCGACGCACATCTGCAGGTTTTCACGAAAAAATTTTTTTCCTAAATTGCAGAGAGTACCCGACATACTTCTTTCTTTGGAGCTGGGGAGTAAGACCGTTTGTAACAACATTACGATAACTGATTATAATAGCTCCTGTTGTGTACTTTAAACTCTGGAAAGCCCATCGACGCACATCTGCAGGTTTTCACGAAAAAAATTTTTTCCTAAATTGCAGAGAGTATCGCGAACTGTACCCGACATACTTCTTTCTTTGGAGCTGGGGAGTAAGACCGTTTGTAACAACATTACGATAACTGATTATAATAGCTCTTGTTGTGTACTTTAAACCCTGAAAAGCCCATCGACGCACATCTGCAGGTTTTCACGAACAAATTTTTTTCCTAAATTGCAGAGAGTATCGCGGACAGTACCCGACAGACTCCTTTCTTTGGAGCTGGGGTGTAACACCGTTTGCAACAACATTACGATAACTGATTATAATAGCTCTTGTTGTGTACTTTAAACCCTGAAAAGCCCATCGACGCACATCTGCAGGTTTTCACGAAGCAAATTTTTTCCTAAACTGCAGAGAGTATCGCGCACCGTACCCGACAGACTTCTTTCTTTGGAGCTGGGGTGTAAGACCGTTTGTAACAACATTTTGATAACTGATTATAATAGCTCTTGTTGTGTTCTTCAAACCCTGAAAAGTTGATCGACACACATATGCAGGTTTTCACGAAAAAAAATTTTTCCTAAATTGCAGAGAGTATCGCACACCGTACCCGACAGAATTCCTTCTTTGGAGCTGGGGTGTAAGACCATTTGTAACAACATTTTGATAACTGGTTATAATAGCTCTTATTGTGTATTTTAAACCCTGAAAAGCCCATCGACGCACATCTGCAGGTTTTCACGAAAACAAATTTTTCCTAAATTGCAGAGAGTATCGCGCACCGTACCCGACAGGCTTCTTTCTTTGGAGCTGGGGTATAAGACCATCTGTAACAACATTACGATAACTGATTATCATAGTTCTTGTTCTGTACTTTAAACCCTGAAAAGAGAGTATCGCGCACCGTACCCGATAGACTTCTTTCTTTGGAGCTGGGTGTAAGACCGTTTGTAACAACATTACGATAACTGATTATAAAAGCTCTTGTTATGTACTTCAAACCCTGAAAAGCTCATTGACGCATATCTGCAGGTTTTCACGAAAAAAAATTTTTCCTAAATTGCAGAGTATCGCGCACTGTACCCGACATACTTCTTTCTTTGGAGCTGGGGTGTAAGACCGTTTGTAACAACATTACGATAACTGATTATAAAAGCTCTTGTTATGTACTTCAAACCCTGAAAAGCTCATTGACGCATATCTGCAGGTTTTCACGAAAAAAATTTTTCCTAAATTGCAGAGTATCGCGCACTGTACCCGACATACTTCTTTCTTTGGAGCTGGGGTGTAAGACCGTTTGTAACAACATTACGATAACTGATTATAAAAGCTCTTGTTATGTACTTTAAACCCTGAAAAGCCCATCGACGCACATCTGCAGGTTTTCACGAACAAATTTTTTTCCTAAATTGCAGAGAGTATCGCGCACAGTACCCGACAGACTCCTTTCTTTGGAGCTGGGGTGTAACACCGTTTGCAACAACATTACGATAACTGATTATAATAGCTCTTGTTGTGTACTTTAAACCCTGAAAAGCCCATCGACGCACATCTGCAGGTTTTCACGAAGCAAATTTTTTCCTAAACTGCAGAGAGTATCGCGCACCGTACCCGACAGACTTCTTTCTTTGGAGCTGGGGTGTAAGACCGTTTGTAACAACATTTTGATAACTGATTATAATAGCTCTTGTTGTGTTCTTCAAACCCTGAAAAGTTGATTGACACACATATGCAGGTTTTCACGAAAAAAAATTTTTCCTAAATTGCAGAGAGTATCGCACACCGTACCCGACAGACTTCTTTCTTTGGAGCTGGGATGTAAGACCATTTGTAACAACAGTTTGATAACTGGCTATAATAGCTCTTGTTGTGTACTTTAAACTCTGGAAAACCCATCGACGCACATCTGCAGGTTTTCACGAAAACATTTTTTTCCTAAATTGCGGAGAGTATCGCGCACTGTACCCGACATACTTCTTTCTTTGGAGCTGGGCAGTAAGACCGTTTGTAACAACATTACGATAACTGACTATAATAGCTCCTGTTGTGTGCTTTGAACCATGGAAAGCCCATCGACGCACATCTGCAGGTTTTCACGAAAAAATGTTTTTCCTAAATTGCAGAGGGTATCGCACACCGTACCCGACAGACTTCTTTCTTTGGAGCTGGGGTGTAAGACCGTTTGTAACAACATTTTGATAACTGATTATCATAGCTCTTGTTGTGTACTTTAAACCCTGAAAAGGTCATTGACGCATATCCGCAGGTATTCACGAAAAAATTTTTTTCCTAAATTGCAGAGAGTATCGCGCACTGTACCCGACATACTTCTTTCTTTGGAGCTGAGGTGTAAGACCGTTTGTCACAACATTACGATAACTGATTATAATAGCTCTTGTTGTGTACTTTAAACCCTGAAAATCCCATCGACGCACATCTGCAGGTTTTGTCAAAAAAAAAGGGTTTCCTAAATTGCAGAGTATCGCGCACTGTACCCGACAGACTTCTATCTGTGTAGCTGTGGTGTAAGACCGTTTGGAACAACATTTTGATAACTGGTTATAATAGCTCTTGTTGTGGCGTGTAAGACCGTTTGTAACAACATTTTGATAACTGGTTATAATAGCTATTGTTGTGTACTTTAAACCCTGAAAAGCCCATCGACGCACATCTGCAGGTTTTCACGAAAAAAAATTTTTCCTAAATTGCAGAGAGTATCGCGCACCGTACCCGACAGATTTCTTTCTTTGGAGCTGGGGTGTAAGACCATTTGTAACAACATTTTGATAACTGGTTATAATAGCTCGGGTTGTGTATTTTAAACCCTGAAAAGCCCATCGACGCACATCTGCAGGTTTTCACGAAAACAAATTTTTCCTAAATTGCAGAGAGTATCGCGCACCGTACCCGACAGACTTCTTTCTTTGGAGCTGGGGTGTAACACCATTTGTAACAACATTACGATAACTGATTATCATAGCTCTTGTTGTGTACTTTAAACCCTGGAAAGCCCATCGACGCACATCTGCAGGTTTTCACGAAAACAAATTTTTCCTAAATTGCAGAGAGTATCGCGCACCGTACCAGACAGACTTATTTCTTTGGAGCTGGGGTATAAGACCGTTTGTAACAACATTTTGATAAATGATTATGATAGTTCTTGTTGTGTACTTTAAACCCTGAAGAGCCCATCGACGCACATCTGCAGGTTTTCACGAAAAAATTTTTTTCCTAAATTGCAGAGTATCACGCACCGTACCCGACATTCTTTCTTTGAAGCTGGGGTGTAAGACCGTTTGTAACAACATTTTGATAACTGATTATGATAGTGCTTGTTGTGTACTTTAAGCCCTGAAGAGCCCATCGACGCACATCTGCAGGTTTTCACGAAAAAAATTTTTTCCTAAATTGCAGAGTATCGCGCACCGTACCCGACATTCTTTCTTTGGAGCTGGGATGTAAGACCATTTGTAACAACAGTTTGATAACTGATTATAATAGCTCTTGTTGTGTTCTTCAAACCCTGAAAAGTTGATTGACACACATATGCAGGTTTTCACGAAAAAAAATTTTTCCTAAATTGCAGAGAGTATCGCACACCGTACCCGACAGACTTCTTTCTTTGGAGCTGGGATGTAAGACCATTTGTAACAACAGTTTGATAACTGGCTATAATAGCTCTTGTTGTGTACTTTAAACTCTGGAAAACCCATCGACGCACATCTGCAGGTTTTCACGAAAACATTTTTTTCCTAAATTGCAGAGAGTATCGCGCACTGTACCCGACATACTTCTTTCTTTGGAGCTGGGCAGTAAGACCGTTTGTAACAACATTACGATAACTGACTATAATAGCTCCTGTTGTGTGCTTTGAACCATGGAAAGCCCATCGACGCACATCTGCAGGTTTTCACGAAAAAATTTTTTTCCTAAATTGCAGAGGGTATCGCACACCGTACCCGACAGACTTCTTTCTTTGGAGCTGGGGTGTAAGACCGTTTGTAACAACATTTTGATAACTGATTATCATAGCTCTTGTTGTGTACTTTAAACCCTGAAAAGGTCATTGACGCATATCCGCAGGTTTTCACGAAAAAATTTTTTTCCTAAATTGCAGAGAGTATCGCGCACTGTACCCGACATACTTCTATCTGTGTAGCTGTGGTGTAAGACCGTTTGGAACAACATTTTGATAACTGGTTATAATAGCTCTTGTTGTGGCGTGTAAGACCGTTTGTAACAACATTTTGATAACTGGTTATAATAGCTATTGTTGTGTACTTTAAACCCTGAAAAGCCCATCGACGCACATCTGCAGGTTTTCACGAAAAAAAATTTTTCCTAAATTGCAGAGAGTATCGCGCACCGTACCCGACAGATTTCTTTCTTTGGAGCTGGGGTGTAAGACCATTTGTAACAACATTTTGATAACTGGTTATAATAGCTCGGGTTGTGTATTTTAAACCCTGAAAAGCCCATCGACGCACATCTGCAGGTTTTCACGAAAACAAATTTTTCCTAAATTGCAGAGAGTATCGCGCACCGTACCCGACAGACTTCTTTCTTTGGAGCTGGGGTGTAACACCATTTGTAACAACATTACGATAACTGATTATCATAGCTCTTGTTGTGTACTTTAAACCCTGAAAAGCCCATCGACGCACATCTGCAGGTTTTCACGAAAACAAATTTTTCCTAAATTGCAGAGAGTATCGCGCACCGTACCAGACAGACTTATTTCTTTGGAGCTGGGGTATAAGACCGTTTGTAACAACATTTTGATAAATGATTATGATAGTTCTTGTTGTGTACTTTAAACCCTGAAGAGCCCATCGACGCACATCTGCAGGTTTTCACGAAAAAATTTTTTTCCTAAATTGCAGAGTATCGCGCACCGTACCCGACATTCTTTCTTTGAAGCTGGGGTGTAAGACCGTTTGTAACAACATTTTGATAACTGATTATGATAGTGCTTGTTGTGTACTTTAAGCCCTGAAGAGCCCATCGACGCACATCTGCAGGTTTTCACGAAAAAAATTTTTTCCTAAATTGCAGAGTATCGCGCACCGTACCCGACATTCTTTCTTTGGAGCTGGGATGTAAGACCATTTGTAACAACAGTTTGATAACTGATTATAATAGCTCTTGTTGTGTTCTTCAATCCCTGAAAAGTTGATCGACACACATATGCAGGTTTTCACGAAAAAAAATTTTTCCTAAATTGCAGAGAGTATCGCACATCGTACCCGACAGACTTCTTTCTTTGGAGCTGGGATGTAAGACCATTTGTAACAACAGTTTGATAACTGGCTATAATAGCTCTTGTTGTGTACTTTAAACTCTGGAAAGCCCATCGACGCACATCTGCAGGTTTTCACGAAAAAAATTTTTTCCTAAATTGCAGAGAGTATCGCGCACTGTACCCGACATACTTCTTTCTTTGGAGCTGGGCAGTAAGACCGTTTGTAACAACATTACGATAACTGATTATAATAGCTCTTGTTGTGTACTTTAAACCCTGAAAAGCCCATCGACGCGCATCTGCAGGTTTTCAGGAATTTTTTTTCCTAGATTGCAGAGAGTATCGTGCACCGTACCCGACAGACTTCTTTCTTTGGAGTTGGGTTGTAAGCCCGTTTGTAGCAACATTACGATAACTGATAATAATAGCTCTTGTTGTGTACTTTAAACCCTGAAAATCCCATCGACGCACATCTGCAGGTTTTCACGAAAAAAAATGTTTCCTAAATTGCAGAGAGTATCGCGCACCGTACCCGACAGACTCCTTTCTTTGGAGATGGGGTGTAAGACCGTTTGTAGCAACATGTTTATAACTGATTATAATAGCTCGTGTTGTGTACTTTAAACCCTGAAAAGCTCATCGACGCACATCTGCAGGTTTTCACGAAAAAAAAATGTTTCCTAAATTGCAGAGAGTATCGCGCACCGTACCCGACAGACTTCTTTCTTTGGAGCTGGGGTGTAAGACCGTTTGTAACAACATTTTGATAACTGACTATAATAGCTCTTGTTGTGTACTTTAAACCCTGAAAAGCCCAACGACGCACATTTGCAGGTTTTCACGAAAAAAATGTTTTCCTAAATCGCAGAGAGTATCGCGCATCGTACCCGACAGACTTCTTTCTTTGGAGCTGGGGTGTAAGGCCGTTTGTAACATTACGATAACTGACTATAATAGCTCCTGTTGTGTGCTTTGAACCCTGGAAAGCCCATCGACGCACATCTGCAGGTTTTCACGAAAAAAATTTTTTCCTAAATTGCAGAGGGTATCGCACACCGTACCCGACAGACTTCTTTCTTTGGAGCTGGGGTGTAAGACCATCTGTAAAAACATTTTGATAACTGGTTATAATAGCTATTGTTGTGTACTTTAAACCCTGAAAAGCCCATCGACGCACATCTGCAGGTTTTCACGAAAAAATTTTTTTCCTAAATTGCAGAGAGTATCGCGCACCGTACCCGACAGATTTCTTTCTTTGGAGCTGGGGTGTAAGACCATTTGTAACAACATTTTGATAAATGGTTATAATAGCTCTTGTTGTGTACTTTAAACCCTGAAAAGCCCATCGACGCACATCTGCAGGTTTTCACGAAAACAAATTTTTCCTAACTTGCAGAGAGTATCGCGCACCGTACCCGACAGACTTCTTTCTTTGGAGCTGGGGTGTAACACCATTTGTAACAACATTACGATAACTGATTATCATAGCTCTTGTTGTGTACTTTAAACCCTGAAAAGCCCATCGACGCACATCTGCAGGTTTTCACGAAAACAAATTTTTCCTAAATTGCAGAGAGCATCGCGCACCGTACCCGACAGACTTATTTCTTTGGAGCTGGGGTGGAAGACCGTTTGTAACAACATTTTGATAAATGATTATGATAGTTCTTGTTGTGTACTTTAAACCCTGAAGAGCCCATCGACGCACATCTGCAGGTTTTCACGAAAAAATTTTTTTCCTAAATTGCAGAGTATCGCGCACCGTACCCGACATTCTTTCTTTGAAGCTGTGGTGTAAGACCGTTTGTAACAACATTTTGATAACTGATTATGATAGTTCTTGTTGTGTACTTTAAGCCCTGAAGAGCCCATCGACGCACATCTGCAGGTTTTTACAAAAAAATTTGTTTCCTAAATTGCAGAGTATCGCGCACCGTACCCGACATTCTTTCTTTGAAGCTGGGGTGTAAGACCGTTTGTAACAACATTTTGATAACTGATTATAATGGCTCTTGTTGTGTACTTCAAACCGTGAAAAGTTGATCGACACACATATACAGGTTTTCGCGAAAAAAAATTTTTCCTAAATTGCAGAGAGTATCGCGCACCGTACCCGACAGAATTCCTTCTTTGGAGCTGGGGTGTAACACCATTTGTAACAACACTTTGATAACTGATTATAAAAGCTCTTGTTATGTACTTCAAACCCTGAAAAGCTCATTGACACATATCTGCAGGTTTACACGAAAAAAATTTTTTCCTAAATTGCAGAGAGTATCGCGCACTGTACCCGACATACTTCTTTCTTTGGAGCTGGGGTGTAAGACCGTTTGTAACAACATTACCATAACTGATTATAAGAGCTCTTATTATGTACTTCAAACCCTGAAAAGCTCATTGACGCATATCTGCAGGTTTTCACGAAAAAAATTTTTTCCTAAATTGCAGAGGGTATCGCGCACTGTACCCGACATACTTCTTTCTTTGGAGCTGGGGTGTAAGACCGTTTGTAACAACATTACCATAACTGATTATAAGAGCTCTTATTATGTACTTCAAACCCTGAAAATCCCATCGACGCACATCTGCAGGTTTTGCCAAAAAAAAAGGGTTTCCTAAATTGCAGAGTATCGCGCACTGTACCCGACAGACTTCTATCTGTGGAGCTGAGGTGTAAGACCGTTTGTAACAACATTTTGATAACTGACTATAATAGCTCTTGTTGTGTTATTCAAACACTGGAAAGCCCATCGACGCACATCTGCAGGTTTTCACGAAAAAAAAATGTTTCCTAAATTGCAGAGAGTATCGCGCACCGTACCCGACAGACTTCTTTCTTTGGAGCTGGGGTGTAAGACCGTTTATAACAACATTTTGATAACTGATTATAATGGCTCTTGTTGTGTTCTTCAAACCCTGAAAAGTTGATCGACACACATATGCAGGTTTTCACGAAAAAAAATTTTTCCTAAATTGCAGAGAGTATCGCACTCCGTACCCGACAGACTTCTTTCTTTGGAGCTGGGATGTAAGACCATTTGTAACAACAGTTTGATAACTGGTTATAATAGCTCTTGTTGTGTACTTTCAACCCTGAAAAGCCCATCGACGCACATCCGCAGGTTTTCACGAACAAATTTTTTTCCTAAATTGCAGGGAGTATCGCGCACAGTACCCGACAGACTCCTTTCTTTGGAGCTGGGGTGTAACACCGATTGCAACAACATTACGATAACTGATTATAATAGCTCTTGTTGTGTACTTTAAACCCTGAAAAGCCCATCGACGCACATCTGCAGGTTTTCACGAAAAAAAAATGTTTCCTAAATTGCAGAGAGTATCGCACTCCGTACCCGACAGACTTCTTTCTTTGGAGCTGGGATGTAAGACCATTTGTAACAACAGTTTGATAACTGGTTATAATAGCTCTTGTTGTGTACTTTCAACCCTGAAAAGCCCATCGACGCACATCCGCAGGTTTTCACGAACAAATTTTTTTCCTAAATTGCAGGGAGTATCGCACTCCGTACCCGACAGACTTCTTTCTTTGGAGCTGGGATGTAAGACCATTTGTAACAACAGTTTGATAACTGGTTATAATAGCTCTTGTTGTGTACTTTCAACCCTGAAAAGCCCATCGACGCACATCCGCAGGTTTTCACGAACAAATTTTTTTCCTAAATTGCAGGGAGTATCGCGCACCGTACCCGACAGACTACTTTCTTTGGAGCTGGGGTGTAAGACCGTTTGTAACAACATTACCATAACTGACTATAAGAGCTCTTATTATGTACTTCAAACCCTGAAAAGCTCATTGACGCATATCTGCAGGTTTTCACGAAAAAATTTTTTTCCTAAATTGCAGAGAGTATCGCGCACTGTACCCGACATACTTCTTTCTTTGGAGCTGGGGTGTAAGACCGTTTGTCACAACATTACGATAACTGATTATAATAGCTCTTGTTGTGTACTTTAAACCCTGAAAAGCCCATCGACGCACATCTGCAGGTTTTCACGAAAATTTTTTTTCCTAAATTGCAGAGAGTATCGGGCACTGTACCCGACAGACTTCTTTCTTTGGAGCTGGGGTGTAAGACCGTTTGTAACAACATTTTGATAACTGGTTATAATAGCTCTAGTTGTGGCGTGTAAGACCGTTTGTAACAACATTTTGATAACTGGTTATAATAGCGATTGTTGTGTACTTTAAACCCTGAAAAGCCCATCGACGCACATCAGCAGGTTTTCACGAAAAAAATTTTTTCCTAAATTGCAGGGGGTATCGCGCACCGTACCCGACAGATTTCTTTCTTTGGAGCTGGGGTGTAAGACCATTTGTAACAACATTTTGATAAATGGTTATAATAGCTCGTGTTGTGTATCTTAAACCCTGAAAAGCCCATCGACGCACATCTGCAGGTTTTCACGAAAACAAGTTTTTCCTAACTTGCAGAGAGTATCGCGCACCGTACCCGACAGACTTCTTTCTTTGGAGCTGGGGTGTAACACCATTTGTAACAACATTACGATAACTGATTATCATAGCTCTTGTTGTGTACTTTAAACCCTGAAAAGCCCATCGACGCACATCTGCAGGTTTTCACGAAAACAAATTTTTCCTAAATTGCAGAGAGTATCGCGCACCGTACCCGACAGACTTACTTCTTTGGAGCTGGGGTGTAAGACCGTTTGTAACAACATTTTGATAACTGGTTATAATAGCTCTTATTGTGTATTTTAAACCCTGAAAAGCCCATCGACGCACATCTGCAGGTTTTCACAAAAAAATTTTTTTCCTAAATTGCAGAGTATCGCGCATCGTACCCGACATTCTTTCTTTGAAGCTGGGGTGTAAAACCGTTTGTAACAACATTTTGATAACTGATTATAATGGCTCTTGTTGTGTACTTCAAACCGTGAAAAGTTGATCGACACACATATGCAGGTTTTCGCGAAAAAAAATTTTTCCTAAATTGCAGAGAGTATCGCACAACGTACCCGACAGAATTCCTTCTTTGGAGCTGGGGTGTAAGACCATTTGTAACAACATTTTGATAACTGGTTATAATAGCTCTTATTGTGTATTTTAAACCCTGAAAAGCCCATCGACGCACATCTGCAGGTTTTCACGAAAACAAATTTTTCCTAAATTGCAGAGAGTATCGCGCACCGTACCCGACAGAATTCCTTCTTTGGAGCTGGGGTGTAAGACCATTTGTAACAACATTTTGATAACTGGTTATAATAGCTCTTATTGTGTATTTTAAACCCTGAAAAGCCCATCGACGCACATCTGCAGGTTTTCACGAAAAAAAAAATATTTCCTAAATTGCAGAGAGTATCGCGCACCGTACCCGATAGACTTCTTTCTTTGGAGCTGTGGTTTAAGACCGTTTGTAACAACATCACAATAACTGATTATAAAAGCTCTTGTTATGTACTTCAAACCCTGAAAAGCTCATTGACACATATCTGCAGGTTTTCACGAAAAAAATTTTTTCCTAAATTGCAGAGAGTATCGCGCACTGTACCCGACATACTTCTTTCTTTGGAGCTGGGGTGTAAGACCGTTTGTAACAACATTACGATAACTGATTATAAAAGCTCTTGTTATGTACTTCAAACCCTGAAAAGCTCATTGACGCATATCTGCAGGTTTTCACGAAAAAAATTTTTTCCTAAATTGCAGAGAGTATCGCGCACTGTACCCGACATACTTCTTTCTTTGGAGCTGGGGTGTAAGACCGTTTGTAACAACATTGCGATAACTGATTATAATAGCTCTTGTTATGTACTTTAAACCCTGAAAATCCCATCGACGCACATCTGCAGGTTTTTCAAAAAAAAGGGTTTCCTAAATTGCAGAGTATCGCGCACTGTACCCGACAGACTTCTATCTGTGGAGCTGAGGTGTAAGACCGTTTGTAACAACATTTTGATAACTGACTATAAAAGCTCTTGTTGTGTTCTTCAAACCCTGAAAAGTTGATCGACGCACATATGCAGGTTTTCACGAAAAAAAATTTTTCCTAAATTGCAGGGAGTATCGCGCATCGTACCCGACAGACTTCTTTCATTGGAGCTGGGGTGTAAGACCGTTTGTAACAACATTTTGATAACTGACTATAATAGCTCTTGTTGTGTTCTTCAAACACTGGAAAGCCCATCGACGCACATCTGCAGGTTTTCACGAAAAAAAAAATGTTTCCTAAATTGCAGAGAGTATCGCGCACCGTACCCGACAGACTTCTTTCTTTGGAGCTGGGGTGTAAGACCGTTTATAACAACATTTTGATAACTGATTATAATGGCTCTTGTTGTGTTCTTCAAACCCTGAAAAGTTGATCGACGCACATCTGCAGGTTTTCACGAACAAATTTTTTTCCTAAATTGCAGGGAGTATCGCGCACAGTACCCGACAGACTCCTTTCTTTGGAGCTGGGGTATAAGACCGTTTGTAACAACATTTTGATAAATGATTATGATAGTTCTTGTTGTGTACTTTAAACCCTGAAGAGCCCATCGACGCACATCTGCAGGTTTTCACGAAAAAATTTTTTTCCTAAATTGCAGAGTATCGCGCACCGTACCCGACATTCTTTCTTTGAAGCTGGGGTGTAAGACCGTTTGTAACAACATTTTGATAACTGATTATGATAGTGCTTGTTGTGTACTTTAAGCCCTGAAGAGCCCATCGACGCACATCTGCAGGTTTTCACGAAAAAAATTTTTTCCTAAATTGCAGAGTATCGCGCACCGTACCCGACATTCTTTCTTTGGAGCTGGGATGTAAGACCATTTGTAACAACAGTTTGATAACTGATTATAATAGCTCTTGTTGTGTTCTTCAATCCCTGAAAAGTTGATCGACACACATATGCAGGTTTTCACGAAAAAAAATTTTTCCTAAATTGCAGAGAGTATCGCACATCGTACCCGACAGACTTCTTTCTTTGGAGCTGGGATGTAAGACCATTTGTAACAACAGTTTGATAACTGGCTATAATAGCTCTTGTTGTGTACTTTAAACTCTGGAAAGCCCATCGACGCACATCTGCAGGTTTTCACGAAAAAAATTTTTTCCTAAATTGCAGAGAGTATCGCGCACTGTACCCGACATACCTCTTTCTTTGGAGCTGGGCAGTAAGACCGTTTGTAACAACATTACGATAACTGATTATAATAGCTCTTGTTGTGTACTTTAAACCCTGAAAAGCCCATCGACGCGCATCTGCAGGTTTTCAGGAATTTTTTTTTCCTAGATTGCAGAGAGTATCGTGCACCGTACCCGACAGACTTCTTTCTTTGGAGTTGGGTTGTAAGCCCGTTTGTAGCAACATTACGATAACTGATAATAATAGCTCTTGTTGTGTACTTTAAACCCTGAAAATCCCATCGACGCACATCTGCAGGTTTTCACGAAAAAAAAATGTTTCCTAAATTGCAGAGAGTATCGCGCACCGTACCCGACAGACTCCTTTCTTTGGAGATGGGGTGTAAGACCGTTTGTAGCAACATGTTTATAACTGATTATAATAGCTCGTGTTGTGTACTTTAAACCCTGAAAAGCTCATCGACGCACATCTGCAGGTTTTCACGAAAAAAAAATGTTTCCTAAATTGCAGAGAGTATCGCGCACCGTACCCGACAGACTTCTTTCTTTGGAGCTGGGGTCTAAGACCGTTTGTAACAACATTTTGATAACTGACTATAATAGCTCTTGTTGTGTAATGTAAACCCTGAAAAGCCCAACGACGCACATTTGCAGGTTTTCACGAAAAAAATGTTTTCCTAAATCGCAGAGAGTATCGCGCATCGTACCCGACAGACTTCTTTCTTTGGAGCTGGGGTGTAAGGCCGTTTGTAACATTACGATAACTGACTATAATAGCTCCTGTTGTGTGCTTTGAACCCTGGAAAGCCCATCGACGCACATCTGCAGGTTTTCACGAAAAAAATTTTTTCCTAAATTGCAGAGGGTATCGCACACCGTACCCGACAGACTTCTTTCTTTGGAGCTGGGGTGTAAGACCATCTGTAAAAACATTTTGATAACTGGTTATAATAGCTATTGTTGTGTACTTTAAACCCTGAAAAGCCCATCGACGCACATCTGCAGGTTTTCACGAAAAAATTTTTTTCCTAAATTGCAGAGAGTATCGCGCACCGTACCCGACAGATTTCTTTCTTTGGAGCTGGGGTGTAAGACCATTTGTAACAACATTTTGATAAATGGTTATAATAGCTCGTGTTGTGTATCTTAAACCCTGAAAAGCCCATCGACGCACATCTGCAGGTTTTCACGAAAACAAATTTTTCCTAACTTGCAGAGAGTATCGCGCACCGTACCCGACAGACTTCTTTCTTTGGAGCTGGGGTGTAACACCATTTGTAACAACATTACGATAACTGATTATCATAGCTCTTGTTGTGTACTTTAAACCCTGAAAAGCCCATCGACGCACATCTGCAGGTTTTCACGAAAACAAATTTTTCCTAAATTGCAGAGAGCATCGCGCACCGTACCCGACAGACTTATTTCTTTGGAGCTGGGGTGGAAGACCGTTTGTAACAACATTTTGATAAATGATTATGATAGTTCTTGTTGTGTACTTTAAACCCTGAAGAGCCCATCGACGCACATCTGCAGGTTTTCACGAAAAAATTTTTTTCCTAAATTGCAGAGTATCGCGCACCGTACCCGACATTCTTTCTTTGAAGCTGTGGTGTAAGACCGTTTGTAACAACATTTTGATAACTGATTATGATAGTTCTTGTTGTGTACTTTAAGCCCTGAAGAGCCCATCGACGCACATCTGCAGGTTTTCACAAAAAAATTTGTTTCCTAAATTGCAGAGTATCGCGCACCGTACCCGACATTCTTTCTTTGAAGCTGGGGTGTAAGACCGTTTGTAACAACATTTTGATAACTGATTATAATGGCTCTTGTTGTGTACTTCAAACCGTGAAAAGTTGATCGACACACATATACAGGTTTTCGCGAAAAAAAATTTTTCCTAAATTGCAGAGAGTATCGCGCACCGTACCCGACAGAATTCCTTCTTTGGAGCTGGGGTGTAACACCATTTGTAACAACACTTTGATAACTGATTATAAAAGCTCTTGTTATGTACTTCAAACCCTGAAAAGCTCATTGACACATATCTGCAGGTTTACACGAAAAAAATTTTTTCCTAAATTGCAGAGAGTATCGCGCACTGTACCCGACATACTTCTTTCTTTGGAGCTGGGGTGTAAGACCGTTTGTAACAACATTACCATAACTGATTATAAGAGCTCTTATTATGTACTTCAAACCCTGAAAAGCTCATTGACGCATATCTGCAGGTTTTCACGAAAAAAATTTTTTCCTAAATTGCAGAGGGTATCGCGCACTGTACCCGACATACTTCTTTCTTTGGAGCTGGGGTGTAAGACCGTTTGTAACAACATTACCATAACTGATTATAAGAGCTCTTATTATGTACTTCAAACCCTGAAAATCCCATCGACGCACATCTGCAGGTTTTGCCAAAAAAAAAGGGTTTCCTAAATTGCAGAGTATCGCGCACTGTACCCGACAGACTTCTATCTGTGGAGCTGAGGTGTAAGACCGTTTGTAACAACATTTTGATAACTGACTATAATAGCTCTTGTTGTGTTATTCAAACACTGGAAAGCCCATCGACGCACATCTGCAGGTTTTCACGAAAAAAAAAATGTTTCCTAAATTGCAGAGAGTATCGCGCACCGTACCCGACAGACTTCTTTCTTTGGAGCTGGGGTGTAAGACCGTTTATAACAACATTTTGATAACTGATTATAATGGCTCTTGTTGTGTTCTTCAAACCCTGAAAAGTTGATCGACACACATATGCAGGTTTTCACGAAAAAAAATTTTTCCTAAATTGCAGAGAGTATCGCACTCCGTACCCGACAGACTTCTTTCTTTGGAGCTGGGATGTAAGACCATTTGTAACAACAGTTTGATAACTGGTTATAATAGCTCTTGTTGTGTACTTTCAACCCTGAAAAGCCCATCGACGCACATCCGCAGGTTTTCACGAACAAATTTTTTTCCTAAATTGCAGGGAGTATCGCGCACAGTACCCGACAGACTCCTTTCTTTGGAGCTGGGGTGTAACACCGATTGCAACAACATTACGATAACTGATTATAATAGCTCTTGTTGTGTACTTTCAACCCTGAAAAGCCCATCGACGCACATCCGCAGGTTTTCACGAACAAATTTTTTTCCTAAATTGCAGGGAGTATCGCGCACAGTACCCGACAGACTCCTTTCTTTGGAGCTGGGGTGTAACACCGATTGCAACAACATTACGATAACTGATTATAATAGCTCTTGTTGTGTACTTTAAACCCTGAAAAGCCCATCGACGCACATCTGCAGGTTTTCACGAAAAAAAAATGTTTCCTAAATTGCAGAGAGTATCGCGCACCGTACCCGACAGACTTCTTTCTTTGGAGCTGGGGTGTAAGACCGTTTGTAACAACATTACCATAACTGACTATAAGAGCTCTTATTATGTACTTCAAACCCTGAAAAGCTCATTGACGCATATCTGCAGGTTTTCACGAAAAAATTTTTTTCCTAAATTGCAGAGAGTATCGCGCACTGTACCCGACATACTTCTTTCTTTGGAGCTGGGGTGTAAGACCGTTTGTCACAACATTACGATAACTTATTATAATAGCTCTTGTTGTGTACTTTAAACCCTGAAAAGCCCATCGACGCACATCTGCAGGTTTTCACGAAAAATTTTTTTTCCTAAATTGCAGAGAGTATCGGGCACTGTACCCGACAGACTTCTTTCTTTGGAGCTGGGGTGTAAGACCGTTTGTAACAACATTTTGATAACTGGTTATAATAGCTCTAGTTGTGGCGTGTAAGACCGTTTGTAACAACATTTTGATAACTGGTTATAATAGCTATTGTTGTGTACTTTAAACCCTGAAAAGCCCATCGACGCACATCAGCAGGTTTTCACGAAAAAAATTTTTTCCTAAATTGCAGGGGGTATCGCGCACCGTACCCGACAGATTTCTTTCTTTGGAGCTGGGGTGTAAGACCATTTGTAACAACATTTTGATAAATGGTTATAATAGCTCGTGTTGTGTATCTTAAACCCTGAAAAGCCCATCGACGCACATCTGCAGGTTTTCACGAAAACAAGTTTTTCCTAACTTGCAGAGAGTATCGCGCACCGTACCCGACAGACTTCTTTCTTTGGAGCTGGGGTGTAACACCATTTGTAACAACATTACGATAACTGATTATCATAGCTCTTGTTGTGTACTTTAAACCCTGAAAAGCCCATCGACGCACATCTGCAGGTTTTCACGAAAACAAATTTTTCCTAAATTGCAGAGAGTATCGCGCACCGTACCCGACAGACTTACTTCTTTGGAGCTGGGGTGTAAGACCGTTTGTAACAACATTTTGATAACTGGTTATAATAGCTCTTATTGTGTATTTTAAACCCTGAAAAGCCCATCGACGCACATCTGCAGGTTTTCACAAAAAAATTTTTTTCCTAAATTGCAGAGTATCGCGCACCGTACCCGACATTCTTTCTTTGAAGCTGGGGTGTAAAACCGTTTGTAACAACATTTTGATAACTGATTATAATGGCTCTTGTTGTGTACTTCAAACCGTGAAAAGTTGATCGACACACATATGCAGGTTTTCGCGAAAAAAAATTTTTCCTAAATTGCAGAGAGTATCGCACAACGTACCCGACAGAATTCCTTCTTTGGAGCTGGGGTGTAAGACCATTTGTAACAACATTTTGATAACTGGTTATAATAGCTCTTATTGTGTATTTTAAACCCTGAAAAGCCCATCGACGCACATCTGCAGGTTTTCACGAAAACAAATTTTTCCTAAATTGCAGAGAGTATCGCGCACCGTACCCGACAGAATTCCTTCTTTGGAGCTGGGGTGTAAGACCATTTGTAACAACATTTTGATAACTGGTTATAATAGCTCTTATTGTGTATTTTAAACCCTGAAAAGCCCATCGACGCACATCTGCAGGTTTTCACGAAAAAAAAAATATTTCCTAAATTGCAGAGAGTATCGCGCACCGTACCCGATAGACTTCTTTCTTTGGAGCTGTGGTTTAAGACCGTTTGTAACAACATTACAATAACTGATTATAAAAGCTCTTGTTATGTACTTCAAACCCTGAAAAGCTCATTTACACATATCTGCAGGTTTTCACGAAAAAAATTTTTTCCTAAATTGCAGAGAGTATCGCGCACTGTACCCGACATACTTCTTTCTTTGGAGCTGGGGTGTAAGACCGTTTGTAACAACATTACGATAACTGATTATAAAAGCTCTTGTTATGTACTTCAAACCCTGAAAAGCTCATTGACGCATATCTGCAGGTTTTCACGAAAAAAATTTTTTCCTAAATTGCAGAGAGTATCGCGCACTGTACCCGACATACTTCTTTCTTTGGAGCTGGGGTGTAAGACCGTTTGTAACAACATTGCGATAACTGATTATAATAGCTCTTGTTATGTACTTTAAACCCTGAAAATCCCATCGACGCACATCTGCAGGTTTTTCAAAAAAAAAGGGTTTCCTAAATTGCAGAGTATCGCGCACTGTACCCGACAGACTTCTATCTGTGGAGCTGAGGTGTAAGACCGTTTGTAACAACATTTTGATAACTGACTATAAAAGCTCTTGTTGTGTTCTTCAAACCCTGAAAAGTTGATCGACGCACATATGCAGGTTTTCACGAAAAAAAAATTTTCCTAAATTGCAGGGAGTATCGCGCATCGTACCCGACAGACTTCTTTCATTGGAGCTGGGGTGTAAGACCGTTTGTAACAACATTTTGATAACTGACTATAATAGCTCTTGTTGTGTTCTTCAAACACTGGAAAGCCCATCGACGCACATCTGCAGGTTTTCACGAAAAAAAAATGTTTCCTAAATTGCAGAGAGTATCGCGCACCGTACCCGACAGACTTCTTTCTTTGGAGCTGGGGTGTAAGACCGTTTATAACAACATTTTGATAACTGATTATAATGGCTCTTGTTGTGTTCTTCAAACCCTGAAAAGTTGATCGACACACATATGCAGGTTTTCACGAAAAAAATTTTTCCTAAATTGCAGAGAGTATCGCACTCCGTACCCGACAGACTTCTTTCTTTGGAGCTGGGATGTAAGACCATTTGTAACAACAGTTTGATAACTGGTTATAATAGCTCTTGTTGTGTACTTTCAACCCTGAAAAGCCCATCGACGCACATCTGCAGGTTTTCACGAACAAATTTTTTTCCTAAATTGCAGAGAGTATCGCGCACCGTACCCGACAGACTTCTTTCTTTGGAGCTGGGGTGTAAGACCGTTTATAACAACATTTTGATAACTGATTATAATGGCTCTTGTTGTGTTCTTCAAACCCTGAAAAGTTGATCGACACACATATGCAGGTTTTCACGAAAAAAATTTTTCCTAAATTGCAGAGAGTATCGCACTCCGTACCCGACAGACTTCTTTCTTTGGAGCTGGGATGTAAGACCATTTGTAACAACAGTTTGATAACTGGTTATAATAGCTCTTGTTGTGTACTTTAAACCCTGAAAAGCCCATCGACGCACATCTGCAGGTTTTCACGAAACAATTTTTTTCCTAAATTGCAGAGAGTATCGCGCACCGTACCCGACAGACTTCTTTCTTTGGAGCTGGGGTGTAAGACCGTTTATAACAACATTTTGATAACTGATTATAATGGCTCTTGTTGTGTACTTTAAACTCTGGAAGGCCATCGACGCACATCTGCAGGTTTTCACGAAAAAAATTTTTTCCTAAATTGCAGAGAGTATCGCGCACTGTACCCGACATACTTCTTTCTTTGGAGCTGGGCAGTAAGACCGTTTGTAACAACATTACGATAACTGATTATAATAGCTCTTGTTGTGTACTTTCAACCCTGAAAAGCCCATCGACGCACATCTGCAGGTTTTCACGAACAAATTGTTTTCCTAAATTGCAGGGAGTATCGCGCACAGTACCCGACAGACTCCTTTCTTTGGAGCTGGGGTGTAACACCGTTTGCAACAACATTACGATAACTGATTATAATAGCTCTTGTTGTGTACTTTAAACCCTGAAAAGCCCATCGACGCACATCTGCAGGTTTTCACGAAACAAATTTTTTCCTAAATTGCAGAGAGTATCGCGCACCGTACCCGACAGACTTCTTTCTTTGGAGCTGGGGTGTAAAACCGTTTGTAACAACATTTTGATAACCGATTATCATAGCTCTTGTTGTGTAATTTAAACCCTGAAAAGCCCATTGACGCACATCTGCGGGTTTTCACGGAAAAAATGTTTTCCTAAATTGCAGAGAGTATCGCGCACAGTACCCGACAGACTCCTTTCTTTGGAGCTGGGGTGTAAGACCGTTTGCAACAACATTTTGATAACTGATTATCATAGCTCGTATTGTGTACTTTAAACCCTGAAAAGCCCATCGACGCACATCTGCAGGTTTTCACGAAACAAATTTTTTCCTAAATTGCAGAGAGTATCGCGCACCGTACCCGACAGACTTCTTTCTTTGGAGCTGGGGTGTAAGCCTGTTTGTAACAACATTTTGATAACTGATTGTAATAGCTCTTGTTGTGTACTTTAAAGGCTGAAAAGCCCATCGACGCGCATCTGCAGGTTTTCACGAAGAAATTTTTTTTCCTAAATTGCAGAGAGTATCGCGCATCGTACCCGACAGAATTCTTTCTTTGGAGCTGGGGTGTAAGACCGTTTGTAACAACATTTTGATAACTGATTATCATAGCTCGTGTTGTGTACTTTAAACCCTGAAAAGCTCATCGACGCACATCTGCAGGTTTTCACGAAAAATTTTTTTTCCTAAATTGCAGAGAGTATCGCGCACTGTACCAGACAGACTTCTTTCTTTGGAGCTGGGGTGTAAGACCGTTTGTAACAACATTTTGATAACTGGTTATAATACTGTCGTGTGACAGCAGAACCTAGTAAGTCGACTTACTAGGTTTTACATTTTTACGTCATTTTTCAAAAGCCCGTAAAAAGTTCTACTAGTTGAATTTTTTTCTCTCGCTCAGACGCACTCTAAATCGTATATCTTTGTCTCATGTTTCCTAGTAAGTCATCAGAACAGCATTTAAAAAATCAACAAATGATGGCATGTCTACATGCTACGTTTTGAAGATTTTTTTTTGTAGGAAATTTGGCGGGAGACTCCGTCGTAAACGCACTTGCTAGTTTTTGCTAAATTTTCATGCCATGATTTCAAGCCGATTGAGTGTAGGCACGGATGCATGCTACAGCGTTTCCGCAGTCATGTTCCAACTGGCATAGAGTGTGGATCATCATACATTACATATAAGCCAAATGAAATATTAACTCAGGAGTAACATTGCAGTTTGATGTTTTTTTTTTCAGTAAAATAAAAGATTATAATTACTACAAACAAAAAGCTAATTCTTGCAATACGGTTTTCGTATTTGAAATATATATTCAAACCGCTGACCTCTATTTATTTTATCTTTCAGAAATGAACCTCTCGAAGAGCGTCAGCAACATGATGAAGAACCTATATCAGATTATGACGATTCTGATGCAGACCCAAATTTTGAGCCGTCAGTATCCCCTAGAAGGAAAAAAATTAAATTTTCGGACTTTGATGACGTATCGCTTGCGCCCCTCAAAAACAGGCAGCCTTTGAAAAAAGTCAACGAGAATGTGAATGCAAACTGCAGAGTTTCCCAAGAAAGGCCAGACAAGCAAGAAAAGCACCCCCTACTGCTATCATGCCATAATAATTGCAGGCAGAAATGTAGCTCAAAAATCAATGATGAGAACTTTAGAGAATTGATAAGAACGAAATTCTGGAGACTCAGCTTTGGCGAGCGTAGACTTTTTTTGGATGCTCATATCAAACAATTTGAAATCAAAGTAAGGCGGCAAGAGGCTCAGCGCTCTTCCAGGAATATTTCTCTGAAATATTTTCTACCCCTTCCAGTGGAAACTGAAGCTAAATTTGAAAAAATACAAGTGTGCAAAACAATGTTTTCGCATACTTTAGGACTTAAAACAGATGGTATGATAACTTGCCATATACATTCCAAAAAGCGAAGTGTAGAAGGAATTGCACAAACAGTGGATGAAAGGGGGTTAGTTATTAGAGGCATGCTAGAAGAACAAAAAATGAGAACAGAGGAAATTGTCATAAAGCATATAAACTCATTCAATCCGGTAGTATCTCACTATAATTTAAAGCACACCCCGAATAGACGATTCTTGCCACCTGACTTGACCATTAAATACATGTGGCAAGACTTCTGTAATCTACAGAAAATTTCATATGATCTATACAGAAGAATTTTTGAAAAACAGAATATTGGGTTTAAAAAGCCATCCCAAGACGAATGCGCTCAGTGTCTAAAACATAAAGTTCACATTATTCGCCAATGCGACGCAAGTAGTTGCAAGATTTGTTGTCAATTCGAAAACCACAAAAAGAGTTATACGGAAGCAAGACAGCACTATGAAAATGACTCCAATCAAGAGGTAATGCAAGATGAGAAGGTCTATGCTGTAGATATGCAGAAAGTCTTACTCTTGCCCAAAATGTCAACCAAGGAATCTTTTTTTGTTTCAAGGTACTTCGTTTATAATTATATATAATTGTATTAAACTTTTATATACTTCTATATTTGTTGTTGCAGGTTGGTCGTATTCAATGAGACGTTTGCGTCACTTCATAAGGACGGAAATATTTGCGTGATGTGGCATGAGGCTAAAAGAGGCAGGTCCGCGACGGATGTTGCATCGGCATACTACAACGTAATAAAAAATTCAGACAATGTTACCAAAAAATTTACATTCTGGGTGGACAACTGTTCTGCTCAGAACAAGAATTGGACACTATATTCTGCTTTTGCGACTTTTGTAAATTGTGAATGGGGTCCAGAAGAGATCACCCTAAAATATTTTGAACCAGGCCATTCATTTATGGCTGCGGATTCGGTTCATGGCCGAATCAGCACAGAAATGAAAAAACACCCAAACATTTATGATTTTGAACAGCTTCTGAAAATAATTGAGCAGTCCTCAAAAAAAACTAAATGTTTGCCTATAAATAATTTTGATTTTTTCCTCTTTGAAGATGGAAGCAAACAAAGAAAAAGCAATAATATACCTCTTCTTGAAAAAATTAAGCTCGCTCAGTTTCGCAAAGGATGCAGACACTTGTTTTATAAAGAATGCCATAATGAAACTGTCTTTCAGGAAGTCGAGTTTTTGAAAAAAAAAGTTGATCTCAAATTCCCTATACATCCTTTTGTCGAGCCACTGGGATTGAACTCAGAAAAAAGAGAAACAATTTTAAAAAGATTGGTACCATCCTTCAAAGATGAAAGAAAGAAACTATTTTGGCAGTTTTTGCCACCTAATGTTAATTCCAAAGACTTATGTGTGGTATCAGAGGCTTAGCGCTTAAGTTCTTGTTCTTCTTGTATGTAGACTTGCTGTTTTATGTTCCACCGTTTTTCATTCAAATGTTTATTTTCCAGTTAGTAAGTAGATATGTTACTTTTTGTGTTCGCCTTCGCACATAAATTATATCAAATAAAACCTTAGTAAGTACACTTACAATATCTTTTTTTTTTATTTTCTCTAGTCGAAATTTTGTAAAAATCAGTAAGTTGACTTACCATTTTCTGCTAAAGTATCTTAATTTAATATCGAAAAAGAAACCATGAAAAAAAAAACGTAAGTCACTTTTCTACCATAAACAAAACTATCACATGAATAAAATTGATGCTATCGAATTTAGCAAGTTACATAACCCTTCAGACAATTTTTTTAATATTCATAAAACTTAAACTTTTCGAAAGCCGAATGTTTATTGAAAATATGTTATTTCTCAAACCTGATAAAAAGTGACTTACTAGGTTCTGCTGTCACACGACAGAATAGCTCTTGTTGTGGCGTGTAAGACCGTTTGTAACAACATTTTGATAACTGGTTATAATAGTTCGTGTTGTGTACTGTAGACCCTGAAAAGCCCATCGACGCATATCTGCAGGTTTTCACGAAAATTTTTTTTTCCTAAATTGCAGAGAGTATCGCGCACCGTACCCGACAGACCCCTTTCTTTGGAGCTGGGGCTTAAGACCGTTTGTAACAACATTTTGATAACTGGTTATAATAGCTATTGTTGTGTACTTTAAACCCTGAAAAGCCCATCGACGCACATCTGCAGGTTTTCACGAAAAAAAATTTTTCCTAAATTGCAGAGAGTATCGCGCACCGTACCCGACAGACTTCTCTCTTTGGAGCTGGGGTGTAAGACCATTTGTAACAACATTTTGATAACTGGTTATAATAGCTCGTGTTGTGTATTTTAAACCCTGAAAAGCCCATCGACGCACATCTGCAGGTTTTCACGAAAACAAATTTTTCCTAAATTGCAGAGAGTATCGCGCACTGTACCCGACATACTTCTTTCTTTGGAGCTAGGGTGTAAAACCGTTTGTAACAACATTACGATAACTGATTATAAAAGCTCTTGTTATGTACTTCAAACCCTGAAAAGCTCATTGACGCATATCTGCAGGTTTTCACGAAAAAATTTTTTTCCTAAATTGCAGAGAGTATCGCGCACTGTACCCGACATACTTCTTTCTTTAGAGCTGGGGTGTAAGACCGTTTGTAACAACATTGCGATAACTGATTATAATAGCTCTTGTTATGTACTTTAAACCCTGAAAAGTTGATCGACACACATATGCAGGTTTTCACGAAAAAAAATTTTCCTAAATTGCAGGGAGTATCGCGCATCGTACCCGACAGACTTCTTTCATTGGAGCTGGGGTGTAAGACCGTTTGTAACAACATTTTGATAACTGACTATAATAGCTCTTGTTGTGTTCTTCAAACCCTGGAAAGTTGATCGACACACATATGCAGGTTTTCACGAAAAAAAATGTTTCCTAAATTGCAGAGAGTATCGCACACCGTACCCGACAGACTTCTTTCTTTGGAGCTGGGGTGTAAGACCATCTGTAACAACATTTTGATAACTGACTATAATAGCTCTTGTTGTGTACTTTAAACCCTGAAAAGCCCATCAACGCACATCTGCATGTTTTCACGAAAAAAAAATGTTTCCTAAATTGCAGAGAGTATCGCGCACCGTAACCGACAGACTTCTTTCTTTGGAGCTGGGGTGTAAGACCGTTTATAACAACATTTTGATAACTGATTATAATGGCTCTTGTTGTGTTCTTCAAACCCTGAAAAGTTGATCGACACACATTTTGATAACTGATTATAATGGCTCTTGTTGTGTACTTTAAACTCTGG